>JANTPZ010093087.1:0-11468 GCA_025593235.1 Vachellia pachyceras | reverse complement strand
TGAGTCCCTGGCCTTCTTTCAACTGGACCAGGTAACCCGGGGCAACCGACTAATCCGGAGCGAGGAATACACGTGGCGCACCCCTGTAAGGTGCTTTGCACCAAGGGTGGGTTACCTCTACCCCCGAGCGTTGCTCCCAGGGATCGAACACTCGACCCCTGGGGTGGTGACAGCCGCGCTGACCACTGCACCACGACGCCCGCGGGTAATATTTTCTAAACAGATTTGATACTCACTCAATGTTCCAATAACGAGGGTCGTCCCCCCAAACAATGTTGAGTCCTCTTGGAAAAATCTGATAAGTACCACCTTCCTGCATTGTTATTTTTACAATATATTAATTGATCGGAGCATGCATAATAAAGTAATTATAATCTCTCCTTTAAATATTGCGCTAGTACCCTCAAATTTTCTGAATAATATATATTTTAATAATACTGATATTTCTGATCAAGTTGTTCTAAAATTATATAGGCTTTTTTTTTTCATTTTCAAGAATACATAAATTGTCTTAAGTAAAGAGTAAGACTCACAAGTCACAAGTCTTTCAGTAATTTAAAATTTACTTTTGAAATCATACAATATTCTTTCTTTTTCCTTTTTAAGATATATACGAATGAACTGTGTCATTGTTAAAAAAAGACTGTCTCTGTTGTTCCAATTAAAAGTAGGGACGATCTATGTAATCTATGTAATATTTTACAAATTCCCTCTAAACTTCACGTCATAAATAAATGATTACCCTAACATTTAAAGCTTTCCCATAAACCCGCCCAAGGGCTTGTTTGGATCTTATTTTTAAAATAGTTTTTACAAATTCTGAGGTAAAACCTAGGTTTTAGAAAATAGCTTTTATAAATTTGAGACAAAACCTAGGTTTTGAAAAGTGATTTATGTTTGAGAAGTTATTAGTTTTTACGGATTCCGAGGAAAAAAGTAGGTAGGAAAGAGGAAAGAGAAAGAATGAAAAGTAGGAAAGAGGAAGAGAAGAAAGAAAAAGTAGGAAAGGGGAAAGAAAAGAAAGAAAAAAAAGTAGAAAAAAAGAAAAGTAGAAAAAAGAAAACCTAGGTTTCAAACCGAGATTTTGCAACCAAAATAGCTTTTCAGATAAATTTTTGTACTTAAACAAAACCTAGACTTTGGGTCAAAACGTAAGTTTTGAAACCAAACCTAGGTTGAGGAAGTGATGACAAAAGTGTGTGCAGATAACCCCATGTTATCAATTGTATATCCCCTTAAACTTTATTTTTATATTCCTATAGGCCCTTAGATGTTATTCGAAGTTTCAAATGTTATGAAGATTATTTACATGTCTCATATAGAGTTTTGATTTTTTTTCCCCGTATGTTTTAGCCAAAAAAATTGTATTATACAATAAGAAAAAAAACTAGTGTGTGTATACTTGCCTGTTTCATACAAGCAGATTCTGCGATGTGATGAGGCTTCTTCATTTTGAAACCAGCACTTTTGTAACCTAGCTCCTTCAATTCCTTCCTCTTCTTCCTCTTGTAAATTCAAAGCTCCTTTGTTTCTGTTTTACTTTGTCCTTCTGTGCTTTTTTTTTTTGGGATGACAAATGAACTCTGATGGAAGTTCATGGAGAGAATAAGGGTTTTATAGTGTTAATGGGAAAGAGAATAACGCGTTTGATCAAAACGCGAAGAATAAAGTTGCTGTCATACGCGTAGAGAGAGAGAGAGAGAGAGAGTATTAAAAGAACTTGACAACAAAGGAATCCCTTCCTAAGTAGTGACGTCCACTTTTCAACAAATGAAGATTCCTTTTCTTGATAAAAAAGTTCACAATTTTTTTTTTGAGTGGAATAAAAAAGTTTAGAATTAATATGATGTAAAGCTACGTTGTGTTACAAAAATACGTATAAATATAATTCCAGCTTTTAATTACTAAACCAAAAAGTTTGATAATAAACATATTTCCATACTAGTTGTGTCATATTGATATGGAGATCTTCTCTAACATATAAAGCACATGAGCTTGAAGATAGAGTCAATTATGAATCTCACTCAATTGAGTTGAGGTGCAAAAATAGACTCTAACAGAAGCTTATGGCATCCTAAACTCAAGTTTGGTGCAATTTCGCCTATCAACTCTAAGAAACGTAGGATGCAAAAGTTCTCAATGCCTGTAGATTTTGGGGCCAGAAATGTATTAAAGGATGTGAGTTCTGTATGCTGCGTCATGTGTAAATAGGTTGGGGACAAAAATGCCTATAAAGTATTATACAGTATATGGTGCAATTTCTCTCATCAACCCTTAAAAATGGGTGAAAATAACATAGGCACATGCATGTTAGCAAGCTTTGATTCTGAATAGTCAGAAATGTTGAAATTTCTTTTGACCCTTATGAAGACAGTGAAAATATAAAAGAAATTGTCTTAGATAACATAAATCTTAGGCAAAATATTTTTTTTCAATACATTACAATCACCCTTTGGAGATAATTTGATTTGGAACTCATATGGAAGCTACCAAAACTTTCTATTTTCTCTAATCTCTACTTTCCATGTCATTTTAAAAGGGGTTGAACATATAAGATAGATCAATGTAGAAGAAGGCAAGAGAGTGATGGAGTAATTAAGGAGTTGATGCAGCTTCCATAAAATGCAACATAATATATATATATATATATATATTTATATATATATAAGATCTAGTTTGTAGTAAAACATTATATATAAGGTTTCTACTGGTAAGAACAAATCTGAGCATGTATCTTGATATCAGCACTTCGAGTCAAATAGAATCTCAATATTTCGTATTACACTCATGCAAGATCAATGCTTGGCAACATGTGCCTCATGATTGATGGGCGAAATTGCACTATAGTATATAATTTTATGGGTATTTTTGCCCCTAACCCAATTTATACGTGGTGCAACATGTGGGACCCACATCCTTACTTAATGGGCACTTGGCCTCTATTACATATTTGGGATTTTTGCACTGTTTTCCCGGGCTGCTTGACAAAAAGTACACTATGTGCGTGTTTGGAAATCCATTAGGAGAAAAGAATTTACAGATTCTGAGAAGAATTTATGGAATCCAAAAAGAATTTATGAATTTTGAGATGGTTTTATCTTGACTTGCGTACACCATTAAGAATAAGTTATTCCCAAATATGCACTATATACTTGAGTTAAGATGCCAATACAACAGCTTCTCACAGAATACTGATTATATTTGTCCTTTAACCCTAAACCAACTTATGTTGAGGTGAGTTGCAGAAGATTTTTGTCTCTTGAAAAGAAGGTGATAAGGGATTCGGTTATCGTCCTTTGCATATGAAGCAAATTAATCTCAACGTAATTGGGAGGAATATGTTCTTTGCCTTTCACTAACCAAAACTAAAGAAAGCCTCTACAGGTAGAGTACTGGATAATGGTAACTTTTTTCATTTACACACTACCAGAAAAATGCCATTTATGGACAGAAAAGTCCATCGCTAAATGGTTATTTTTCATCAGAAAATTTCCATTTAGATCAGAAAAATATCAGCGACTCTTGTTTTAGCAACGAAAAATAGTCATTTAGCGATAGATTTTCCGTCGCTAAATAGCATTTTCCTGGTAGTGACATTTTCATTAGAACTTACTATTCTTCAAGCTTTTTGGTCAATTTGCCATGGCATTACAAAATCTCTTTGATGTAAGTTAAAACAAAACTCATCTCGCATGTTTATTTCGTATACTGTTAATTACATTATAAAAGTAGCTTGAACTATTGATACAAACTGGCCCTTTAACTATTATAATAATCCTTAAACCAAGTGCCAAGAAAAAAAGAGAGGGAAAGCATTGGAATAATATTGAATCGTGCCACTTGTATTTATCGTTAATTTCTTTGTGTACTCCTTATAATATGCCCCACCCATGTTGAGTGATGCGCTAGAAAGAAATATTCTCATTTATCTTCTTTGAGGGTAAATTACTTTATTTTTCAAGGCCACGAGAATTTTATCTTTCTGTATCAACGCGTGTGACCGTTGGACTCCTCTATGGAAAAATGGAATCCACTTTACCAACATCAGCTAATCACACCTCTCAATGCTGTAAGTCTCATTAATTACAGTAAAGTTCTTATATACTCGTTATTTTATAGGCCATCTCTAACATATTTCATACATATCAAAGAAAATCTTAAATCTCATATCTCAAAATTTAACAAATTTTCAACTTTGCCCCTAATTCATATCCACTATAAAATTAAGGGTCAAATTATATATTCACATGAAAAATTAATGAGGTGACTTATAAATATGATTAAATAAAACTTTCTTTCAATACCATATAAATAGGACCATAGGAGTATTTTACACCAAAAAAGAAAGAAACATTTATATATACACATCATTTGGATCATACTTACATCAAGTTCTTTATATGTCATGTGAAGTTTTCCAATCACATGCAGTAATGTATCCTATTTTTTTCATGAGAGTTTATAGTTAAATGACAACATTTTAAAAATAGGATACATGACCACATATCAATGGAGAACCTGATATAATGGATATAAGAATTTTGACCTAAGTATTCTTCATATCATTCAATGTATATTTAATCGTATTTTCAGGTAAAAAATGTAGGTATGTATTTATAAACTATATAAGAATATATGATTCTTAATATAAACATTAGTTAACATTTTTTTTGAGAGATTAAAAAAGTTAACTAAACTACTTTAAATTATATATACTCTAAAATACTTGTTTATATCATTAGATTACATATAAATTTATAAGTAGGGAAAATTAGTTTGTAAAAAATGATAAATATATCATATTTAACTTAATCTCTCCAACAAAGTTAATTGGGGCTTATATTAAGGAGAATAGGTAATATAAAGCTTATATGATGACAAATTCACAGCATTTGATATAATCATATTTGGGAGAGTGTAAAAAAAACACGCATTACACACATTTGGGAGAGCTATTGTCTCGCAATACTGGAATTTAATCCAACTAGATAACCATATTAAGAAAAAAGAAAGAACATCTTAATTACTGCTATGGTCTTCTTTATAAGTGAAATAATCATATTTTATTAAGTGAATTTGTAGCATTTTAGGGGATTTTAGTGTTATTATTGAGCTTTTATTGAGTTTAATTGTATTAATTATAATTAATTATTATATGAAATTAAAGCCAATTAACGGTATTCTTAGAAAAAAATGGGATCAAACGATAAATTCAAAAATAAAATTAAAAAAAGCATATGAGGATTGATAACTCTATAATTTTTATTATATTTGATATATATTTTGATATATTTGGGGAGTTATCAATATAATTTTAATAGACTCTGAGGTCAAATTAGTAAATCTATGATTCTAAGTATAAAATAAAAAATATAAGATTCTGAGTTTAAAAGAGCACTAGCAAATATATCAGATGATGCATTATCTTAGGGATTCGTCAAATTAAAGATTAAATTCATAAATTCATTAATTTTATTTTATTTCATTTCATTTCATTCTTCCATTTATTATATTATATTATATTATTATTTTTGTATTCCTTTTTTCTTAGGTCAATCAAGTACTTGGGTATATATTAATCTATTCACGCCACACGCAAAAAGCTGCCGCCAACGCCGCATATATCTTTCGATCCTAACCATATTAAGAAAAAGAAAGAACATCTTAATAGTTATTCTGGTGTGGTCTTCTTTACAAGCAAAGAGAAAGTTGAATGTATAATTTTAGCATTCACTGTTATTATGGAGACTATGTTCTCATTTGGTATAATGTATACTTTTTTAAATGAAATGTATAGTGTACATTAGGAGATAAAGTTGAAAAGTTTTTAAATATTAAGACAAAGTTAACGAGGTATAATATTTTTCTAAATTTCGGTTTGACACGTTAGAAATAACTTATAAATTCGATCTGAAAAGTATAAATGCGAAGAACACTTACATCCAAAGAAAGTTGAAATGGTTTTGACTTTGTTGTGCTGATTTCACATTACCTAGTGGACAGCAAACAGATTCCATTCTCACAGAAAAAGGAAAAGTTGATGCCTGAATTATCCCAACTTAACTTGGCATCTTCTTCTGTTCATGTGATCTGCTGATCCTATCCTATCTAACCCTAATGGCCACAAAATGAGACGATGTTGACAAATGAAACCTGCTGATTCCAGAAAACGTAACCAAAGGCACAGAATAATCAACTTTCGTATAAAGCTTCAACTTGATCATTCCTTCTTCTTCAAATCCGATCCCCATTGCTTTTTTCAATCTCTGGTGCAGCAAAAATGGTGGACTGACGGTTGGTATTATATGATACTCATCAAACATGGAAAATATTCCGATCGAGATAATCACTTTCTGTCTATCTCCTAGGAATCCACTTTTACCCACATGGAAATTCCGCCCACTGATTAACGTTGAATGTTTTCAGTGTTCTTATAGCTTTTAGATTAAGAATAAAAGATAAAATATTCATATGCTGTTCTTATTAATTTTGAGGATTAATGAATTTGTGTTAACCAATTAATTGTACTTTCTCCTAGGGTTAGTATCATTGTGAGTCATTTGGTTTTGATCTTTTTAATTTCAAATCGTTCGTTATAGTCTATATAATTTCATAGTTTGGTTTGAGTTAACTTATAATTAAAATCAAAATTCGTTAAAAGTAAAAGAGTTTATTGTTAAACTCAAATCAAATTAAATCTTTATAAAATTTTAGGGATTAAAACCAACTATATTAAAATGTAGGGATAGAACGAAATCAAAATTGGATCAAACCATAAGGAATATTAATGGTATCAACCCTTTTATAACGTAAATATATACATAGCAGTCCTCGTGCTTAACAATTGCTTTAAGAATTAATCATATCGAATTTATTAGGAAGCAAAACCAAGGAAGTTTACGTCTCATTTCAGAACTTGAACCCTAAAAATCCAATATGGGTGCGTGTTTGTTCGAATGGCATAAATTAGTCTGACATCAATATTCTGCTGATATCCGACAAACGTCATATATAGAAAAGGTTGAATTTAAAACGTATTCTTTTTCATATTTTTTTAGTTGTACGTAACGTGCTCTATTGTATTTTAAATCGCAAGTGCATTGAATTGAAGCTAGAAATAATTATTGAAGGAATTACCATGAGATCTCAAGGAATGAACTCAATTATCAAAATGTTCCAATGGTAAGTGAGGGGCAAAATCCTATTGTTATATTTTGCACTAAAACGTGTTGCATGCTCATCTTCCTTGAAACTTAATGGTAATTTCCCTTGAACCTTAGAAGTTTAGTATTTGGCAACAGGTAGAATAGTCATGTGTAAAGATAATTTATTAGTAGTATCTAGTATGACATATATATATATATATAGTGTGTTTGTGTGTGGCAATTGCTAGAGTATGCCCCCCTCATGGATGCTTGCTTTTCTGTGTTAAGGATCGCAAAATAATATTATCTTATGTCTTTAATATAAACTCCAATTAATTTTTTTAGAGAGATTAAAGAAGTTAAATAAATTATTTTAAATTATATTTTGTTAATATAATTTTTGATCCCTCAAATTTTAGAGCGTGGGTCTTGGTTTTTATAGTTTCATAAACACATGGATATTTGACAATGTTAATTATCACAACTAAATACAGAGACCAAAATAAAAATTGGTTAAAAATATAATGATTACAACCAAAATTTGTTAAAAATATATGGATAAAAAAGTTAATACTTTTCACGACATTTGGTTTTGGTTTATAAATTTGACATTATTAATTAACATTGTTAAACATACAAGTTCTTATAAAACTATATAGACCAAAATCCATTATTTGAAATTTGAGGGATCAAAACTAAAATTCATATAAATTTAAGAGATTAAAAATTTAAAATTCTACTAACCTTTATATATATTTTAAAATACTTATGTGTATAATTAATTTATATATCAGTTCATAAGTTAAACAAATTAGTTTAAAAAGAAACGAAAACTATACAAGTTTTTTTAGTTTAAAAAAAGTCAACTAGAGTTTGTATTACTTATTAGATGCACTAATTATCATTTAGAAAGTTTTATTGCCATTCATTAATTTCATAAGGTTCTTATTTGCATTAGTCATTAACTCCAATGCACCCCATTCCCAAAAGTCACTGACCGCCTGCTGTGGAAGTTTTTTTTTTTTTAACACGTGAAGGCAGTAAGGTCATTTAAAAAAAACCTCAGTTCCAAAAAATCCCTAAAGCCATCATTGTTATTCGGCCATTTGATGGAATAATTTGTCATTTACATACTTCTATGGTACTCATACGTTAGTATCTATTTTCTCTTTTTATCATTTTCACATAGCACTATCAAAAGAAAGGAGAAAAAAATTGTTTCCCCTCTATATAACAAAGAAAATGTCCATTTTTTTCTTCTCATTTTTAGGGTTAAAATACATTCAACACCTTGAAATATTTTTCAAATGCGTTCAATACCTAAAAGTATTTACATCCATCACTTTGAAATATTTTTTTATCTCGATGCATCACAAAAATTCTTAAAGTGTTTGATGCATCTGAGAAAATACTTCAAGGTATTATGTGCATCTTAACCTATTTCTTTTCATATTTTAGTGACAAATGCTTTTAGTTCTACCCTTACTGTGTGTTCAACTTCAAGGCAAGCCTTTGGAGAATTCATGCATGCCCATATAGCTTTCAAACTTGTGATATAATTTAATTTAGCCTATAGCTGATGTCCTACAACAAAAACTGATGTGTCCTATTCAATACCCCACAAAACATATAATCTGATTTTACAACCTGAAAGTTAAGAAGCAGAGATCAGCTTTTTCTACGTTCTAAAAAGATTTAATTAGCTTTCTGCATCAGACAAGCTCGATGGGCTTTCCAGTTCAGGCATGCTAGCTCTAGCAGTAGCAGAAGCAAAGGATTCTGTAGATTCCATTGAAGAAAGGGACGATGCAGTATCTGAATCTGATGACACAACTTCTTCATCCAAAATTATGTGATCTTCATCTATTTCAGATGTCTCAGACCCAGATGCCCCCAGCAATAACTTGTTTATTGCAGACTTTGCCGTCTCCACAAACCATTCATCCTCAGGAAGTGCACTAACCAGAAATGACAACTATGAGAAGTCAGATTCTCATGAGTAAGATATCACATGAAAATGTCATTATCGTTACATCCCCAGTCAATACAACAACAACAAAGCCTTATCTCACTATATAGAGTCAATTATATGAATTACATGACGCCATTATACTCTATCAAAACCAGGCATTTGGATGTATTGTCAACAAAAAAAAAAAAAAATCTCACTCAATATCTTCGCTTCGGCCATGAACAATACAACTATTCTTTATACTTCACGCGGTATATCGGTTTTATCTGTTGATTTAAATGAAATGTGATCGTGGCATCGTTTTATCTGTAGATTTACTTTTAATTGACCATAAAATGTGAGATCAACTTGACTGTTAGGTTCCTCCCACATGAAGATATCACATGACAGTGCCATTTTTTTATATAGAGAACGACAATTCAAGACCTCACAAGAAGATTAATGTAAAATAAGACTGTTCAAGTTGTAAATGTATAATTTTGAATGGTAAATTTCTAAGTTTTAGTTGTAGACAGATACTCAATTTACATTAAATCCTCTATTAGGTCATTAATTGTTATTCTCTGTTTTTTTTCTTCTTGAGTGAAAATGGTAAAAATCTCATTCAACATCAAAGAAAGAATACAACAATATGCAAATAGCATCTAGGACAAGAAAGAAGAAAATTTAGATAAAAGAGACCGTTACATTACATCAGGACCCCGTAATAGTATTTTAGTCAATTCTCACGATTATTATATATAAAATCTATAATAAATCACACTACTCACAAGCTTTGAACAATACAACATAACTATTCATAAATCATGAACAGCATGATTCATTAGTTAAGACTTCAGGTAATGCACATACTCTATACAATACCCATTTATCTGGTTTTCGACTTTCTGGTTAAAACACAACCAATAAAAAGGATATAAGATGATAAATCTTCAATAGTCATCGTTTTAATAAGCCAAATTTTAAATGAAATGCGATATGTCATCATTTTGTTTGTTGATTTACTTTTGGTGTAAAATGCTTGATGAACTAAAATGACACTGACATCATGTGACATGAGAGGATCCTCGTCCAGTAGAAAAGAAGTGAGCATAGGAAAGGGGCAAGAACATAGGCTGAAGAAATGAAGAATACTTCCGTAAATGTATGCCCCTAGCAGAGAAGGTCCTGATGGCACGAGCAATTATAGCTGATGCTATTTGATGAACATGCCGAGATGGATACCCCGCAAAGCGTGCAATTTCAACAGTGAAGTGCATATCAAGAATCAACTGCAACAAAGAGTCGATTATCATTCAGAGGACCCAAAAAACAACAGCGAAGAACTCGTATTAATGTCATTTAAATAAAGACTTTAAAAATCAAGACTTCGCTTATCATATAAATAATTTATCATAAGGGCCTCTTAAATTTGTGGTTCAGTTCTATAAAGCCACAAATTCATCAAAAATTTAAAATGGCAATCTTGTAACGTCTCCTGAAACTTTTTTAATGACCCAAAGACAATAATAGGGGAAAACGTCTGCTTAAGCTTTAAAAGCACTCCATGTTCATGATGCTCATATTAATCAAACTAATTAATAAGGTACCTTATGGCCCAATCTGAGGAATGAATCTTCAACTCAAAAGCAAATAAGATGAGAAAGAGTAAGTAATCTGAATTTATACTGTATCTAAAATTCAGGGCAGAAAAAAAAATTTGGGGGGGGGGGACCCTTAAACTTTGGCCACTTGCAAAAAATCTTCTGAACTTTCAAAACCACAAAATGTGTCCTTCTATCTATTTTACCCATAATGATGTTATCTCATGAATCATGTGGCATTGTTATGGTTCAGTGTGTTACCGGAGAATTGAAGTGGCCAATGGAGAGATGGTGTTCAAAGGACAAATAGAGAGAAATACCTACTTTCCAAAGTAAAAGTTTATATTTGTTTTCCGGTTTTGCAAGTTTCTGGTCATATATGCAATAATGCAAGTGGCCAAAATTTTGAAGGATGTTTTTTGCATTTTCCCTAAAATTTGATGCATAATAACATTATTATTCATAAAAATAATATGAGACAAGAAATGATTAGAACTTGTTTCAGAAGAAGATAAGGAAATAGAAAAGGCAGCTTCTAGATGTCAAAGTACCAGCTTCAAGCCAAGTGGCCGTAAAGGTTCTGAATTATCCTCTAACACAACCCAGAATTCTTGCTCATCTGATAACCACATAACAACGGTCTCTGTTAACCTAGCATGTAAAATTTTCTGTATTTTTTCTTTCCCAAGTAACACATCTCCAGCCACAGTGGCTAATTGTTGCAGCTTTGAAAATAATAGCTGCACATATCAGCAGGAAACCAACAAG
>JANTPZ010093086.1:0-11700 GCA_025593235.1 Vachellia pachyceras | reverse complement strand
GAAAAAGTAAGAAAGAGGAAAGTAAGAAAGAGTAGTAAAAAGAGAGTATGAAAGAGAAAACCTAGGTTTCAAACCTAGGTTTTGAAACCTTTGAAACCTAGGTTTCAAAACCTTGAAACCAAACCAACCCTTAGACTAATTTGGGATTGAACTGCCAAGATTGAGTCTACAGGGTAAGTCCCTTGCAATTAATGCGAGGAGTTAAAATTTGAATTCCCACTTGAATGAGTATTCACATTTAATGTTTAACAATGTCTAGAACATGATTACCTCTAATAAAAGGATACTTGATCTTAGCCTACAAAAATTGGGAGTGAAGTAACCATCAGGGTTTGGTTAACATTGCAGCAAAATGGGTTAGTTTCACATAACATGATAAATTGATGCTCGAATAAAAATGTGTCATGGAAGATACATGCACTTGGTAAAAAAAAAATATTTGAGAGTGAAGTAGGAGGTTACTTATACTTGAAATGGAAGGAATAATGTTTCCCATTCGACAACATATTGAAATAAGAGAGTTATCATGAGATCCCAAGTAAAGGATCTAATCATCAAAATGTTTTAATAACAAGTAAACACCGTAAACCTGTTATTATTTTCTATACTGAATCCTGTCATTACATGCTATTTGTTGTAGAAGTTTTCGGTGATTATGTTCTTTCCCTTCAACCTCATATCGATTCTCTCTGGAAATAAAGACGGTTGTATCATTCAATTAAAAATATTAAGGATATATAATCAAACCATATAGTACTAAATCCATGTGAAATATACCAAGAAGCTGCACATCATGATGTTACGTGCTCTGATAGTTGTCAAATTGGGAGAGTGGCCGGATTCATTATTCTTGCTTTACCTATGTTGCCCGAGTTATGTATGTGATGAACCAAAAAGCGGTCAGATTTTCAAAACCATTCGACACACTCAATCAGATTCAACAAGACGATCAATGAGGTTGATTTGACCGAGCACAGAGCATCTCTTGCATCTACACAAACCAAAAAGCTTACCATCTTAATTAACCCAGAAAAAAAAAAAAAGCAACCCAAATTTATTCTTTTCTTTCTCCTCCAAACATTCCTACGTACGTACCCCTCTTTCATCCTCATTCCATAAAAACCTCTCTTCTGATGCCAATTCAAGTGTCCATCATAACCTACCATGCAAGGCCGTGATGGCATTCAGATCCGCAACCCACCAGCCAACCCGAAACCATATGGCCGCCGCCACACCGCCCGCTACTAGGTCCAACGTGTTTGTGACAGCCTCACCACTTGAGTCTCCAAACAATTATGCTTCTTTGTTAAACCCATAAATTCGGGTGTTTTAAGCTTCATTTCACAAGTTTTTCTGTAGCTGTTGTTGTTGTTTTGTCAACCAGCCATGTTAACAAGCTCAAGAAATGGAAATGGAACTTGATGAACCATGAAAGTATCAGGCATTTCAAAGGAGAATCAGTGCTTTGAAAGTCACATCAAGAATAAGATAATACAGAATGAAAACCAACATCAATTGCATAGAAGGGAGAGATTCATTAGTTTTAGAATATTTTTCTCTAACAGTTTTGTACTGCTAGATGATAAAAAAAACATTATGGCACCGAAGTTGCCACCTGAGCCAAATGCTTGAATTTAACCCAAGACTGAATAGTTCCTACCGTAATAAATCTAGTTGACTTTAAGGATTCTGTTTCCCTGGAGTCCTACCGCTGCTAACAATTTGTCTCCGCCATTTGTGAATGGGAACCTGCAAGCCAACACAGAGGAGGTAATTTAAGAATTGATCTGATAAAAGAGAATGTCCAATAATCAAATTAATCATATCTAGGACAACAATGACCTAATGTATTGACAGAAAGAACAAAAGGTGAAAGGACAGAATAAAATCCTTACAGCAGGGAAGCCACCATAATCCCCAGGCTCTAGGATGTCCTTGGTGACACAACTAGTCGCTGCAAGCCGAACCTGCAAGTGCCATAGTATTGATGATCAGATATCTCCTCAACCTGAATTTCCAGTTTTCAGGAAAAATAAAGGCAGTAACATAGCAAAAGGTATGTTTACATTCAGAAAGATTTTGCTTTATCAATAATAGGTAATACAGCAAAAAAACAATTCTCATTTCTGAGTTCCGGAAATCAGCTACTCTGCAAACAATTTCCCCTTAACTTCCAAGAGACAAAATATATTAAGGGGATCGAGAACTTCAGATTAACCAATATATCTATATATCACCAATGTTTTTCAAGCCATTTCTTAATTTTGCACCACTAGAAAAAAAAAATGCAGCCTTTTCTAAATCTAGTTCAGTTACAGTATTATTTGTCTCATAACATGCACATGGCAAGTCCATTTATTATACATTCACTACCTATCCTATAGGCACCGAGGCCACAAAAGGCTAAAACCTTGCAAGATTAGAGAAGTAAATAAATACCTTTGATACAATGGAAACATGATCTCGCACAGCTACTCTTCCCCCCATAGTCACGTAATCACCTATGCTGAAGGGTAGCATATCAGACAAAGTTGTAACTCTTGGAAAAATTTAAAAGCTTTAGCATGAATTATATATTTGAATGCATTTGACCATAAATATCAATCTGATATTCAGAAAAACAATTATCTTAAGAAAAGGAATTATGATATTGATAACATACGTTGCTGAGCCCGCAATCCCTACTTGCCCACAAATCATACAATACTTCCCAATAACTACATTATGACCAATCTGCACACAAAAAAAAAAAAAAAAATTAGAACAGAGAGAAAAAGAAATTCCAGTATTGGCATGCTTAATTATACAAACATTAAATGCTAACCTGAACTAAATTATCCAACTTTGTATAATCCCCAATGATTGTATCTCTCCAACTGCATGATTAATTAGTCAGAGGCATAAATATAGAGTCTTTTAAAGCTCATAAATCCCAAAAGAAAATCAAACTAGAAATAAATATATATATTTGAAAATAAAGACAAGCACGAAGCAATCAAACTCCTTACCTGCCCCGATCAATGCACGTATTTGCACCAATCTCCACATGTGCCCCTATTATGACATTCAACATCTACATGTTTAAGCAAGGCATGCAATTAAAATTAATCCAAACCAAAAGTAAGCAATTTAAAATTATATATGCCCATATAACATGACAAAAAAGCACATCACAGAAACATTTAAAGATCCCTTAGATTGTGCATTTGTTTTGCAGCAACTAAGCACCGCTTTCATGACCCTAAGAACAGTGCATGTGGCAAAGAAGAAAGTTGAAAGAGGACAACAAAGTAGAGTTTGACATGAAAGCAAATGAAGAAATATTACCAACCTGAGGCTTCTTTATCATGTTACCACTGCCATCTACATAAAATCCAAATCCTGCAACAATTACATTAAGCCTCTCAGAAAAGAATGAATTCCATGAAAGACATGTTAATTTAAGGGCACAAAGATAAGCTATTCAATAGTATTCACATTAAGGAACAAAAGGTAAGACTCATGGCCTTACTAATACTGTACTTGCTTCAGGCTATGTAGTGAGTTAATGATAGGAATTCTTTTCTTTATTAAAGTATATAGAAGTCTAGAAAACAAGCTAAAGTAGCTGTCTAGCTTACCATCTTGACCAACGCAGACTCCATTGTGGACTACACACAATTCACCCACCCGGCAATTACTTAGAGCAACATTGTACCTGGAAAAGAACAGTGGTTTAATTAAAACTGCATAAGCACAAATTCAAAATTATAGACATTTGGCAGAATTTAATCTAATGAGATGTACATTCAAATTATAAACATAGCATGTAATACAAAGCATGCGAAAGATATGATCGCTAAAATGATGAAGACTAACACCAATAGCAAGTAAAATTACTTCCTAAAACCAAAAGGTTAGCCACTCAGTGCAGACAACTCATTACTAATCACCATCAAATATTCTATATACAGAGAAAACTTGATATCAAGTCCCGTGATAAATCATTGATGGGTCATCTCTCAAATTTGCATGATAAATAACCCACACCTATATATTTCAAATTAACACAGCGTATATTACAATATAAAATGTAGTTTACACTCCATACAACATAATATGCGCTTTTGAAAGTCAGTTTCTACTTTCTAAATCAACGCATGTTTACGGTCCAAGCCTTCACCTGCACATCCCTTACAGTAAAAGCTTTTGCAATTCTAATCTTCTACTTTCAGAACAAGCGTCCTGTTTGTTGTCAATAATCAACTAAAAGCTTTTACATATTTAAGCAGAACAAATGAAGTTCAGAGTTCAACAGCTATTTGAAACCTTTTACATAAAAAAATGTGTAAAACTAACAAACATTGTTAAAGAACGGGGAAAACATTTAAATTGTACCCTATTTTTGTTGAATGGCCAATGATAACAGAGGTGCCAACAATCGTTCCAGACCCTATATGAACATTTGCTCCAACAATTGCTTTTGAATGAACAACAGCGCCAACCTCTACGACCGCAGATGAGTCTATGGAAGCCGATTCGTGCAAAGTGCCCCCTCCATTATTCCATTTGTGAAACTTGTCAGAACAAGGTCCAGAAACATCCCCTAATCTTGAAAAGCAAGATAACCGAGAGCGGGAATTAATAAAATAGATGCGCAACCAAGTGGTGCTCACTAAATATCAGCCGATATTTCACAGCTAGGCAGATTCTTTGACTTCATCTTCCCCCCAGGCGGAAAGCAAATGAATTGGGGACAGTGAAGATTTACCTGATGACTGAAAAGGCCCAGATTGTTCGGGGGAAGCAATGGAAAAATGACGACGAGTAACAGAGAGATGTCGAACAATTGGCAAGGTCACTTGAAATTGAACTCTTTTCATACGATTGAGATAAAGGATTGAAGAGGCGACTAGCCTCCGAGCTGTGGCTGCCATGGCCGGTTCAGTCAATAAAATCGAAGCTGGAAATGATGTAGAAACGGAATACGCGCATTCTAGACTCCAAAAAAAGGGCTTTCCGGTTGAAGAATAGTTACCGCCCAACAGGAAAGGACGTGTCACTAGTCACCAGTGCACTGGAATGGCTGAACCGGGTATTCCTCGAGCGACAAACAATCTCCAGTTCAGGTTGTTTTTAGGGGATAATCTTCAGATTTTGGGCCATTGTGACACCCACATCATGGCTAAAGCGGGGAGATACCCCATTAGACTTAAAAGGGTGATAAATTGATGTCCAATATTACCACGAGAGTGATTCAAGATTGATCAAAATTATATTAGTAAACTCTCTAAAATTAACAGTTTTAAATTGGTTTTTAACAAGTGATCATAAAAATAAACAAAAAAAAAAAAATCGTCAATATCTAAGATGCCTTTTTTCCTAAATATTGCTGGAAACACAAAATTAACTAAGGACCCTCCATTCTCCTTCCTGGAAACTTGTTCGCCATACTTGTCCTTGTCCTGCTTAGAAACTTGGCAAAACGACATGCTGAAATGGCTCTTTCATCTGCATTTGGAAGGTGGTTAGCTTTAACAGTCATCCCTTCCAACAATGTAGTGTTTAAAATGAAGTAATCAGAATAGAAATGACCACTGAAACTGAACTGTCTGAGACCGTCTCCATGAATGATAAAATTATCAGCCACTGTTGATGAATTTTATGGATTTAAATAGATTGGGTCATCTATGATCACTTTCTAAAGCTTGGCAGTTGATATAATCACCCTCCTCACATCTTCCCAGAAACAATCTTTAATATGCAAGTTCTCGAGAACGGGAGACCCAGAATACAGACTCTGAATCAATTTCTCTTCAAACAAGATCACTTGATATAGCTTCAACGTCTTGAAGTTTGGCAGGCAAATTCAAGGATGAACTCTAAGCCTCTGATGGCCAATTCAATGTGCAAATGAGTCAGCGTTGCTACGTTGTGACAGCTATAAGTGAAGAAGAAAGGTTCTTTGAGGTTTTTAAGGTGGAGTTCAGTGTGAAACAAGACATCGTGCTGCTGCAAAAATTGTGAATAAAGCGATATGGACCTGATTGCAACAGAACAAAATCAACTATCATTGATCTATCTGGCAAATCTTTATACAAGTGTATGGAGTTTGTGGGCCGAAGGTACAAGCCCAAATATAAAGCGTAAGTCTCTGACTGTATGACTAACTATATAAATCTATATGCATTATTTACATATTCCCAACAGCCCCCTTCACGTTGGGGGCGAAACAGATTTGTGGTGTCCAACTTGCTTGCTGAGCAACCAGTCATGATCCTCATCCCATGCGGCTTTGTGAAGATGTCAGCTAGCTGCTCTTTGGTATTAGCGTGCTGTAAAGTTATAATTCCTTGTTGTAGCATGCCTGCTGAAAACTATAAGGTTCGTTCACACTATCAGTAGACAATAAATAATATTTGTAACCTTTGGAAATATTTGCAGATGACATGTATTCATGTATCGGATATTTACATTTCACCTTTGATTGGGTTTCTGCACCTTTGTCAGCAATGCATATATAATCATTTAACCATTGTGGGGTTCTTTTGTCACGGACAAATCTGTATGGTGTTTGTGTGGGGTGCTGTGCGTGAAATTCTGTGTCAATATGTGTTTCATTCCCTGCTGGTCCCACATCTGTATTATCTACATGTGGTCATGTAGATTGTTCTACTGGAATATGGGATGGATACGAATCATTATCATGCAAGAAATAATCGAAGACAGGTCGTTTTGGAACCCCGACAAACTGTTGTACATCTTTAAAGGGAAATTTGTGCTCAAGTAGCATCCCGACTCAAATAAAACTTTAGTAGTAAGATTGAGTAACAGAAAACCTTTTTGGTTAGGTGGGTGCCCCATGAAGGTACAAGGAATGGATCTAGGCCGGAATTTATCAGTAATATGCAGTGATGTAGCAAAAGCAAGACATCGAAATACATGCAAATGACTAAGGTCAGGTTGTTTGTGGTATAGCATTTCATAGGGGATTTTATTCCTAAGCACTCTTCAGGGAGTGCGATGAATCAAATAAGATGTTGCTTTGACACACTCTCCCCAAAATTTAATAGGAACACCGGAGGAAAGCAGGATGCTACGAGCCAGAGTAAGGTGTCTATGCTTTCATTCAACAATAGCGTTCTGTTGGGGAGTGCAAGGACAATTAGTGTCATGCAAAATACCTTTGCCATCCAGGATACTGCTTAAATGAGAATTGAGAAAATCTAACCCATTATCAGTATGAATTTTCT
The DNA here is from genome assembly GCA_025593235.1 of Vachellia pachyceras. NCBI lineage: Eukaryota > Viridiplantae > Streptophyta > Magnoliopsida > Fabales > Fabaceae > Vachellia > Vachellia pachyceras. The sequence continues at coordinate 4,468 of JANTPZ010093086.1, read as the reverse complement.
TAATGACAGCAGAAAATTGAGTTTCAACATAAGAGAAATATTTTCAAAATGAGAAACAATACTAGAAGCAGAACGAGGAAATGGAAGCCGAGTTTGCTTAGTTTGAGAACATACATCACAATGATTACTATGAAAATTTGAAATTTCATGCTTTAAACTGTCTAAATGTTTAATAGTGTCTAAAGGTGCATGACTTTTAGTCTCCTATGCCATAATTCCAAAATTTCTGTGTCTTGCAGATTAGCTTGAGATTGCATAATTGTGTCTAGCTTGAGTGTTTTTCCAATTAGATGCAGTCCATCACAGATTTTACCAATCACACTGGACTTCCCAGTTGAAATCTCCTGCAATGTACAAAATTCAGGATAAAAGAATGCTACACAGTTTGCATGTTTTGTCAACTTAGATATAAACACAAGATTAAAGCAGCATCACTAGTATACTAGGCATCATGTAATATAACATTGTCAAACAGCTTAATTATGCCTTTGTGTGTGACAATGATCTTATCACCATAGGGCATTTTAATTTTCCTAAGCGGTCCAATATAAACATAAACTCTAACATAGTAAGACTGCTAACCACATGAAATGTAGCTCCAGAGTCGAGTATCCAACTAGATTTGCACATGACAGGTGGTAAAACATTGATCAAACCTGAAACACACTCTTCTATGTTATTTGCCACTCCCACTGCAACTTCCCCAGAATCCTTCTTTAGGAGTTGTTAAATTGGATGATATTGCTGCTTAGTGAAGGTAGGCTGAACAGGGGGAGCTGAGGGTGCAGAGGAGGAAACCCCAGCCTGATTCATTTTATTGCTTTTACCTTTGTGAGTTGTAGTTTCGTAAGTATAACCTATCAGATCATAGCAAGACTCACGTTTGTGCTCTTTCTTGTGACAATAGGGGCACTCCTCTTGTGATTGACCCCTTCCTCTTCATCGACCTTGACGTCCTCTTCCACGAGTTGCTACTGCAGTAGCATCAATAGGAGTGGGAGGGAACTTCTGAGGAGATAAAACGTTGTTCCTCATCTTGGCAAATCATTGAATAGGCTCTAGTAACGCTCGAGAGAGGAGAAATGAGTAGAATTTGTGATCTAGCTATTGTGTGTGTCATTGAGTCCAATCAGGAACTGAAGCAGGCACTGTTGTTGAGTAATTTTAACATACCCTTTGGCTGTGGAACACTGACAAGAAGGTAATGGTACGATGAGAGAATAATTGGAAACGTTAAGCGTTCGTTGAGTCATGGTGGTTATGGCTCTGTGGAGCGAGTAAATTTTGGTTCCGTCAGCTTTATGGAAGCATTCATGGATATCAACCCAGACATCATTTGCAATATCAGCAAATACGATTCCGTTTGCTGTTTCCTTATCAACCAAATTAATCAACCAAAACAACACCACAACATTGCACCTATCCTACTGGTCTGGAAATCTCATTTCCTTCTCACGAGTGTAGGTTCCATTTATAAATCCAATTTTGTTCTTCCCTTTCAAAGTGAGGCACATCGCACGGCTCCAAACAGTGTAGTTATTTGGACCACATAGCTATCATTTGAGTTTATTTACATTGATATGATCTACTCACATAGTTTAGCAGATCTACGAAAGTTGATATGTAGAATGAAGCATTCTTCTTTCTGCTAATAATATCTAGAATCACGACGGCGAAACTATATATATTAGTTTTAACTGAAATCTGACTAAGCTTTGCATACATATTCTAGATACATGTATCCACTGCAAAATAAGATATGGTAAATGATCTCTATTCTTTTGTTTTGTTTTACATTATGACAAAAAAGCAATGGGTTTATATGAAAAATATGATGTCAATAGGTTACTGACAACTCGGGTTGTATTTGCTTGTGATTGATCGACTTTTAAAAATTTCTAATCATTCCGAAATCATATATTCTTGGATTTAAATCTCTGTTTAAAAGTATATTACTAACTCTGAGATCATGATGTATAATTTCAAGTTGAGAATCCTCATGAAGATAAATGATCCCCTTGCAATACCTTCAATAGTCTTATAACATTTTGACTAATCCGGTTTGCCTCTATTTTCAGGTTCTGTACAGTGAACTAGAATAAAATTTATATGATAAGATTAAGCCTAGATTGAATGAGTGAAAAGGCCCCTAAATGCAGTTAATTATGAGTGAGTACTTGTACCTAAATGGAGAAAATTATTCTTCAGAACTTACCAGATAGAAAATTATCCAACCTTTGTTGGCAAAAATTCATATATATAAGTATTTCACCAAAAAAAAAAAATTCATATATAAGTATTTTTTTCTCCTTCATCCAAACAAAATCCTATTAAGCTTGCGAGATTTCTGTGTTGAAGTTTGGCCATTGTAAAAACTCATTCTTGAATTGTTCTAAGCCTTGTTTGGAGCTGTGTGATGGCCTCTTCACGGCTAATTCTCGTCCATTGGGTAGAATGCCCTACATATAAAATAACCTACTATTAAAATCCATTAGCAAAACAAGTAATAATTTTGTAATTCTAGGAGTGACTCCGATTTTCTGTCAGAGAAATAGATTTTATATACCTTTTATACTTCACCAAATCCTCCTTGACCTAGTTTATTGTCCGAAGAGAAGTTGTTTGTGGCTGATTTAACGGTATCCAAATCAAATTGTAGGGATCCTACGGTTGAAATCTCTGCTACATGGCCAAACACAAAAGAATTGATTAATTACCCGCAAAATTTTACAGCAAAAATAGTTCGAATGGTCAATGGAAAAATGTTAACTAGTTCACCGTAAATTTATGATATCAACCCTAACATTTAAAAGTTCATATGCATAAGTTAATCTTACGTACAAATACTCACCAGTTTGTTTAGGAACTGAAGAATGCTTCTTCCTTGCTCTTTTGCGGCACAAGAAGCATATTGAGACTAGCAATGTGAATATCGCTGCTGGAATATCTATCAAGGTAATCATTCTGGCTGGAGAATCTTGTTCTTACTTTTATCTGAACAAATAAGAAAAATAAATTAATTAAATATTTTTTTTTCTGATTTTATAAAAACCATACAGTTTCTTCTGTCATTATAACATAACTTCCTGTAAAACAATATGCTTCTAATTTTAAAATTTTGAACGAAAATATAATTTTGTTAATTTAAATACATATTTTTTACACTAGAATTTTTAACTTGAATACCTTTTCTCAATCACTAACTTGATACTCCCTCACATCCTACATTGGTGAAACTTTCATTATGCTGTCTCCAAAATTTATAATTTTTTAAGTATTTTTATTAATTGCATATGTTAAATGAATTTTCATCAAGAAATAGTTTCAATAACCTGATTAAAGAAGTATTTTAAGGAATCAACTAATCAAGGAACATTTGTTACAAATAATTAAACTTAACTAATTTTTTAATATGTACATTATATTATTTTTAGAGGTTATATTACTATATTCAATATTAGAGATTCAATAACTTTAGAAGGGGATAAAGGCGTAGGATTTGGTGGCGAAGGCACGTCATGGTAATTCTGAATTGAACACTTAATATAGCAACTGGGGTTTAACACTATTCCCTATTCCTTCCCATAACAGCAGCAAGGCAGACGTCCAATACTTTGTCTCAGACAAACGTGACATTCATCTCCTGATAAATCCGGCGTACAATGTGGCAAAGTCTATAGATCTTGAAAAACACCCAACTTTGCTTCTTTGGTTGCAAATTCTTGCTGCCGCCACCGCCGTACGCCGCCACACTGATGGTATCATCCAACAGTTTCATCAAGCGACTCTGGTCTGATACACTGCCCGAGGTCCGAATAGCAACCATGGGGTCATCTTGCATTCTGGAGAAGAAAGACCGGTTGAAGTATCGTAGCCAGCATTTTTCCTCCCAAATGACGGCTTCTCTCCTGTAGGGGCATTTCATAAGGATATCTTGGGTTGCCCGGGAAACACATTGTTGACAACTGGGGCCGGTGAGGTCTCCGGCTCTCCGCTGCAGAGGAAGAGGGCGTACACGGTGGTGTTGGTTTTGTTTTGCCCGATGGTGGTGTTGTAAAATCCATCGCTTTAATTTGATTTGCGTTTGAGGAAAGGGAAGAGAGCAAGAGATCAAGATTGATGGCTTGGTATGTGCTGTATGGGGCAAATGCAGGTTGTGTTTGGAAAGTGTTGAGTTTGTCCATCTATTCTACCAAACTCATAAGCATTATAAGAAGACAAAGAAGAGCAAGAAAAGCTTTAATAGAATAATTCATGAAGCGACTTCCTTCTAGGTCGCGATCTGCTAGGGTTCTGCTAGGGTTTTGCCTGGCCCTCTGCGACAGTGGAAGTGAGAGGCTCCGTCGCCCACTGCGACGGAGAAAAGAGTGAGGCCTTCCATCGCACTCTGCGAGAAAAGGCCACTGCGAGATCTACGAGACTGAGTCAGGCGAGAGGAAAGGAGTGTCCGAGAAAACCTGAAAGGAAG
>JANTPZ010093085.1:0-20688 GCA_025593235.1 Vachellia pachyceras | reverse complement strand
TGACAACACGAGTTGTTGTCAATGCAGCACATGGGGTTGTCACTTGACAACCCCTGACAACACCATGTGCTGTATTGACAACACCTCGTGTTGTCAATAGGACTATTTTTTAAATATTTTAAACTTTGGGACCATTTGATAAATAAGTCCCTTATGTGGGACCAAACAGTAAATTTCCCTATGTTTTTTCATGTCTAAATTGATTTAGGTTCAAATGTGCCCATGATTGATGTTGAAGTTTATTTCTATTATATTATTTATAAGTCAATTACAACATAATTTACACAATTAAGAAAAACCTTAAACTCGAGTAATTTTATCTTAAAATTCAACAATTTTTCAATTTCATCTTTACTTAATATACATATATCTTATGAGAATAAAGTCAACACTAATAAATTAAGGGAAAATTACGTTGTATATTCATTTGAAAAAATTAATGATATTTAAATGACTAATTAATTGAATTTAATTCCCTAATTGCATTCCTCCCCAAGGTATTTGATGCTACGTTATTTTAATTAATTTTGAAAATAGCAATCACTTACGTCATAGTAAATGTTTTTAAAAAATATGCGTTGCCTAGATATTTTTTTTTGCAAATACGGACATATTTCTATTGATGAAGACAATTCTATTCAAAACATGTGGTACTAGTTGTGTGATTCATTGGATCTTACACTCATTAATTAATAGAACTGACTCGTATATTTGTACAAAATTGAACATATAAACCATATAATTTTCTATATTTTTATCTTTATTAATATTGATATTGACTAGATTTTTAAACTTTTATTGAAATACATATTATCAAATTATGTTATACATTATATAATTAAAAATTTTATATTACATAATTGTTATCCATAAGTTATATATTTAGATAATTTTTATCCATAAGTTATATATAACATAATTAAAAATTTTAGAGTCATTTCATTAAATCATCAATTAATCTTGGTCTGAACTAGTTTTATCTTGTGTTCAACTTTCTCGGTTTGTGGTACGATCTAAAATTTTGTTTACTAAGATCCAATTCCATGTATGGTATCTGTAACTGTCATTGCACAAATTTTTTTTCTTATGGCATTCCAAATAATTCATAACTGATATTCTCATATTTATAAGTATTTGAATTCGCTACTCATCTTTGAAAAAACTTTTTTCAGAATCTAATTGTTATTAAACTAGTTTTTATTAGGATTTTAGTGTCATTTCTTCAGTTTTATTTTTTAAAACTAAGCTTTATTCTTTTTTTTTTTGTTATTTACTGTTAAGAAATGTAGGGCTCAATGTTTTTGTTATTTTATTAACGTAAAACCGCATTTGAGCCCTGCATTTCTTAACAGTAAATAACAAAAAAAAATCCCTGACAATATAGACACTTATTAAAGAGTCCTCTGAGACCTCAGTGTAATTTATTGTTCACAAAAACATTGCGCCCTTGATGAAAACAAAGTTTGCCTCCCTGGTACCCTATAATAATTGAGGGTACAATGGTCTTTGCATATGAACTTCATATTTCAATAGGGACTCTTTTGTAAGAGTCTCAAATTCTAGCAACTTTTTTTATTATTTCATACCTTCCATGGGATTTAGATAGGATTTTCCCCTTGTTGATAGCTTGAATAGCATGATTGTCTTTTTTACCTACTTGATTTGACTTTTAACAAACAGATTGAAAAATTAATCAAACACCAACTATACAAAGCAATAGTATCAATACAAATAGTTAGGATTAGGATGAATTTTTTTTTTTAGAAGTTTTCATCAGAAATGCTGTCTCAAATGTTTTAAAATGTAGCAATTTTGTTCCACCTATTAAAAAACTAACTTTGAACATTAAGAATTGAAGTTGATTGGTAACATGTTTAATTAGTAGAGCTTGGTCATTTTGTGTAATGGGTAATGAACAACTTTGACTTGTTAAAAAAAAAAATTGAAGTTTTACAATTGTGGCTTGTCAGTTGCAAAAAATGAAATTCATAGTGACTCTCTTGAAGCTATGAATTTGATCCTCAAGCCTTTTAAAGAAACATTGTAGCCCTGTATTGATACTAGCTAGTTCTTCAAATGATCGATGTCCTACGAGCTCCTTATGTGAGATAAAACATTTTAAAATTTTTATTTAGTCATTTAAGCATTTTGCATCATTACTATATTATATATGTGAAATTGAGTGATCAAATTAAATAAAACATTTTATATCTCTTCTTTTCTTATCATTGATATATACTTAATTTATGCTAAAAAGCGTTGATTTAGGCTCAATTGTGTCCACGACAAGTTAAGTGCTTAAATGACTAATTTCATTGAATTCAATTCCCTAATTTCATTCCTCCTGGGTGTATTTGTTTCTACGTTATTTTAATTAATTTTGCAAGTGGCAGTCACTTACATCATGGTAAATGCTTTCAAAAAAAAAATTCTGACCCGTTCTTAATAATTTGATGACTATCATAATTAAATGATGAATGAATAAATTAAAGTTTACAAATAAAAGAGAAATCAGTCATAAAGCTATTAGAAGATTCAGAGTTTATAAATAATATATATATATATATATATAAGTGATTCAAAACCATCGGCAAGTGTTAATAATTTAATATAACTCTCTTCGCTTTCATAATCCCTTTCTTTACTATCTCTCTTATGTTGGGTTTCCAAGAAGAGTAGACTTTTAACATTGCTTATCTTTTACACCGTACTAAACAATGTGCTTATTTGGAAACACTTAACTCCTACTTAAAAACACATTCAACGGTATTTTTTCGTAAAATAAGACAATCTCCTTCACATATTTACCTCGGCTTGCGTAAATGTACTTCTCTACCGCTTTCTCAAACGGACCCATATGTTTGATTGAGTACGGATTATTGCTACAATATTATTTGTGTAATAAATAATTTTTCTAAAAAAATAATCTGACCCATTCTTAAAAAGTTGACTAAGATGATTGAATAAAAAAAATTTATTTAAAGTAATATAGACTTAAACCTCCTACCACCTACCATAATCAAAGGATGCTTTTAAATTATTAAACTAATTCATAACATTAAACAATATCGTATGTTTGACTTTTGGATTTTTTTTTCCCAATATCAAACTTGGTTCGTTACAACCAGCAGGCCAAGTGGCGTGGCTTGAAACAAACACGTATCTCTGGTACGTTGCAAAATATCAATCCTAGCCGCTCGCCTAATTTATTTTTTATAAAAAAATCAATATTAAATGTTAACTAATTTATTTCTTACCATGTAACACTATTTTTCTTTAGAAAAAAACAAAAATAATACTATCTTGCTATGTGGAAAATTAGTTTCCACATAGAAGCGTTAGGTATTTGAAAGTTTTTTATGAGTAGTCTCATTCCGGAAGTTTAAAAATAGGAGCAATATCACCCCTTTTATTAGCCATGACCGTTAACTCTTATGTGGAAACTTTCAGGGTAAAATTGCACTTTAACCCTATATAGTACTATAGAAAATTGACATAAAGAGATGAAATATTTTAATACTACTATTAAATGTGATAGGTGTTGTTTCATTTTAAAAAGTATTTTGTGTTTCTTTTTTATAAAAAAATATATTGTGATAAAAAATGTAAAATAAATATATTTTATTTGCCTATAAAATAAAACAAAATATATTAAAATATATTTTTTTAGAAAAAGGGTTTGATGGTGTAGGTTGGAATAACCCCCACTTTGGCGGGTTGGCAAAATGCTAACCAGATGCGTCTTCAACCTAAAAGCCCAACCCGTATTATCAACTCTGCATATAATGTTGAATTTTTTTTTGTCAAAAACTACATTGTAGAATTTAACCAATTAGAGTTGAGTTTAAACCCTTATAGTGAATCAATATTTAAATTTTCATTAGGAGAGTTGCATACATTTAGTATCAAACAATACCTTAAACATGATTCCATGAAATATGATTATATATGCTTACTCACAAAGAAAATGTTGAATTTAGACATGCATGAGACGCTTTTTTTGGTTCAAAATTTTTAGAAAGATTACATGAGCTATAAGAATTACTGATTTATTCATATTTTATCAAATGAATTTGTAACATTTTCAGGGATTTTAGTGTTATTATTTGGATTTTATTGAGTCATATAGCCACATGTTGAGCAATTTTCTGATGGACCAGTTTTGGAATTGAGAATTGGGCCCAAATCCCTCTGGCCCATTGACTCAATTGCTGCACAAAACACACAATAGGGCAGCCACTTAGCATTGATGATCATCATCCAATTTTTTGTCTCATTTGGAGGGATTTAATGGATGGAAAAGCACAGAGACGGAGAGGATCAGGAGGTCCAATATTCATTTTCCATTTATCCCATTCCCATTGATTAAAAAAGTTGTGCTTAAGCAATGTTTTGAGTTCGAGTTCTTATGTATGCAGTAGTCACCGTTGGGAGACTCACCTACCATTTTCAGATGCGCGACGCGGGTCGGGTTCAGATTAGTTGGGGTGAAGCTTCGGAAACCGGACGGAAAAAAAAAGTGGTGCCAAAGCTCCAGCGGCCACCTCATAATTCCCGAATCCATTCCGAGCTTCCAGCGCACAGGAGGCAATTTTGGATTTCATTCATCAATTCCAAGCGGCGCGCCCACACAGAATCATCCATTCCATTTTAGAGAGACCGCCACACGTCAGGGCTGCTCTGGTGCTTGCTCATTCATCAAATAGATTCCAGCCGCCACAAAGACAAAAAAAAGATATCCCTCCATTGATTCTACACACTCGGACGCCTCCATTTCTCACACAGCCACGCCGCCACTTCATTTTTTCTCACTCTCCCATCTCCAATATCAAACGCCGCCTGGAAGCTGGAATCATTCCGTTTCTTCATTGCGCCTCCTGGAGCTTCAATCGAGAATATTTCTCCATTCATTCACAACGCACGAAGACGCCACCTGAGGAAGCATTTCGCCACAACAATCTTTCCCTCACTCATTTTCCAATCAACTCCATCTCTCATAAACTTCACCCACGCCACAATCCTCTAAATTCTTCCATCTTCCTCTGTTCGTGTGGCCTTCTTATGGCGATGGGAGTCCAGATTTCAAGAGGAGTTGATTTCTCTACCATGAGCGGTTAGAATTGTTGTCCGATGGTGATGATGATACTAACCTGAGTCCTTGAGCAATTAGTGGAGTTATCTAAATTTTAATTTCACTTTCCAATCTTTATATATGTAAATTGTAATTCTAGGTTACTAGATGTTATGATTTGTATGTATGAAAGAGGATTATTATCGGTTGATATAATTTGGATTGCGATACTTGTGTTAGATTTGTACTTTGGATTGTGATTGGACTATAACTCTATTGTTATTCAATTACTTTCCTTTATTCTCTTGAAATCAATTAATTTACTAAGTTTCTAGGAATTAGTTGGAGGTAAAGAGGATCTTTTATAAATTTAACATGAGTTAAGCACTAAGATATTTCTAATTGATTAATTGAGTCTAGGTTTATATTATTTTAAAAGGTTATGAATATTGATTAGTAAGGGTTCTTGTGCTTAATTAAAAGGAGAACTCAATATTAAAATTGGGTGAGGAAGGTTAGTGAATTCAATCACCTAGGACATTCATTTTATAGAATTTAAATACATCCATTTAGTTCATTTAGATAGTAAAAAAAAAACAATTTGATACTTCTTGATTAATTTGTTAATTGCGCTTGATTATTAGTAATTCAATATAGGTTTCACGTAGAGATCGATCTAGGTTAGTGCCATTATATTGCATTCTACCTTAATTTTATTTGAAAGCCCAACGACAAGCATTATCAATTAGTTGAAACTATATCACCATAAAAAAAGAAGAATTACTTGAAACTAATAATTAACATCAATATAAATATTTTCACTAAAAGCACCCGTAAAATTTCATAATACATCCTTATGAGTCTCCTTCGTGCAATTTTTTGTTGAACAATTCATACAAATTGATCCAAATCCAGAAAAACAACAATATTCATTCACAACATACAATTCATGCAATTTTTTGTTGAACAATTCAAACAAATTAAATTGATCATATTTTAAATTAAATTGCTCACACACACACACATCGAGTCTTTAGCAAACCAAATTAGGAAAACTATAACCGGTAATTAATCAGATGGAATTGAACACCAATAGTATCCCATAGAATCAAAGGTGGGGCCATATCCATCCATCACCTGTTATATATTTGACAAAAGTTAGTACAAACGATTATGTACAAAAATGATATAATATTAGAATCATAAATGACTATATGAATCTACTATATATTTGACAAGAATTAAGTTATATGAATGACAATATGGGCCTATTACAAAATCTTTCTTTGATTTTAATTTGAGCTAGTCTTTTTTAAGGAAAATTAACTTTTAGTCCACCAACTATCAACTTATTTATAACTCAATCCTTCATCTATGACTACATATGTGACAAATATTAAGAGTTATCTATTTTCAGATAATATTTTGTCAGCACTAATTTAATAAGGATTCCCCTGTTTATTTAATTTTATACCAATTGTAAGCCATTCTCATTAATTCTTAAAAATTCATTACATCAGTATTATTCCATACGACATATGTCCAACACACCTTAATTGTAATAAAAAAACAACTAAAATTATAATGCATCGGTGTTCTTGAGAAAAGTAAAAGGAAGAGTTCTTGAAAAAAGGATGACCACCATCTTTTTGGTGATCTGGTGTTGGTCCAAGGATTCCTCAATTTCTTTATCATGCTTTCCATCCAAAATCCCCTGCAAAGTTAACACAGCACCTTGGCTGTCTTGAGAATACTGTTGTCATCTTCAATTTCCAATTGGCGAAGATCATTCTGGGATGAGGTCATGCTGACAGCAAGGGCAAATTGGGCTGCTGCTGCCCAATGAGATGAAGCCAACCATTTTCGCTGTCCACCAAGAAGCTTCTTCTCTTGCACTGGCTTGTTTCCACCATCCCCATTAAGCACAAAGCTACGTAGATATTGAGCATTAGCAGCTCCAGTACATTGTACCATCTTCGAGAAAGCACTACTGTCTTTCGACAATAGATCCACAGGTGCCCCATATTCAAGAACCCGACCACCATCAAGCAGAAAAAAGGAAGAGTTCTGAGTGAGCCCTATTCACCGCAGGAGATTTGTTGTTTGAAGATGAATAAGCTGAAGAAGCTGGGTAAATAGTTTTTTTCCCCCCTAACCAATTTGTCGTGACGGACAGAGAATCGCGAACTGCCCTAACCAATTTTTGGGGGATAAATAGTTTTCCCCCTTTTTGCTGACTCACTTTATGATGTGGCGCTTACGCGATGCCATAGTTGACGTGCTGCATACATGGAATGAGAGACTTCCCAGAGAAGGACAAACCTTACTGAGAGTGGAAAGTTGAAAAAACCTAGTTATAAATGAGCCAAAAATTGAAGGATTGAGTTGAGCCAAATCATTATTGAGGGATTAAGTTATAAGTGAGTTAATAGTTGATGAACTGAAAGACTAATTTTCCTTTTTTTAAATAAACATCAAATTTTCAAAATGATTGAATCACTATATATGGAATAAAGAGGGAAACTAAATAAAAGTGAAGAGTATTGTACCAGACTGATTAACGTTATGGAGTCTCGAACGCCGGAGAAGTGATGAAATTCAAGCTCATCCCACATGGTATATCTGAGTACCACATGACGAAATCAATCTGAAACAATATACTGATAATTAATACAAGCTATAAGTAAATATGAGTAAAAAGAATAAGATTACTACATCCAGTTCTTAATATAAGAGTCAGTTAATTTTTTGTAAAGATTAAGGAAACTAATTACCTAAAATATTTATCACTTTATCCAAACTAATTTACCTCACTTTTAAACTGGTATATATAATTTAATAATAAACTTAAATATTTTAGAATATATATTAAAATTAAGTTATTTTATTTTATTTTTTAATCCCCCATAAAGTATTAAAGACAGTAGGTAGTAACATTTTTAAAACTAAGCATACATTTACCTCTTGTACTCCTCAATATTGTACTACTAAAATTTCAAGAGGAAAGTGACTTTGGTGGCCGGGTCATCCCATTCCAAGTTGTTCCACCAATGTTGAGATCCCTTGATAAACTTCAACTTAGCCTTTGATAGACTTTTCCAGTCATGAACTTCAATGGATCTTGGTGAAGGGAAAGATAAGACTCTCTCATGAATGCTCCTAAGCCTTCCCAAATTGGCCAATTCCAACACTACAAGAAGGGAATATAGAATCCACATTATTATGCTCTCTCATCCTCGGGTAATGTTTCTTCCTTTATCACTTCTTCTATTGACAAGCAATGTGTTCAACAGTAAGTTGTTGAGGAAGTGGAGCATGCTTCAAAAGTAAGTTGTGGATAGACAGCAGCAAGTGTCAAGAACAGAATGATCTTATCATATTTTGCAAATCGTAGAACAAAAGATGTTGCAGGTGCTTCATTTTGGACATGGTTGCCAAAAATAATGGCCCATTAATTGGGGCACGATCACCAGAAAGCTAAAGGCCATATTTGAAGCTTTGCAACTTGGATGATTTAAATAATTTGTTGAGGCCACGCCCAGTTTTTATTTCAATCCATAATTCTTCCAAGTTTGATGAACTCTCCAACTCCTCTAGAAATTCTCTACTCTTTCATCTATGCCTCTTGGGGAACTTCTATAGGTGTGAAATCTAAACACTTTTAATTGTTGAAGATTTGATACTAGTCCCAAAGGAATGACATCACCATTTATATACAAACGAAAAATCTTGAGGTTTTTCAAATTCTTCAACTCTCTTGAAATATCTGATGCCTTGATTAAATCCAATACATCCAATGATAGATATTCCAAAAGATTCAAGCTGCCATTTTTTTTGGTGATGGATACATCTGTCACTCCGTATAGTTCCAAGACTCTTAATTGCCTCGCATATTGGATATTTTGTAATTCATTTATTGCATAATCAGTATCAAAATTCAATAATAATGTTATGAGATTAGTCCAAGCTATGCTTTGCAGGCATGATTCAGAAGCATTCAAGATTGAAATCCTTTCAACAATTTCCCAATTTTCAATATTAGGTATTGAGACATTGTGTACGCAGCTTCTTGAACTATAACTTTCTTTTTTTTTTTTCTATTTTCATCATGTGCTATCTAAAGTGACATGTCACGGATGAAATCGTGCAGCTTAACCAAGCGCTCCAGAAATATATTATCTTCAACATTCTCTAACAAGCATGAAAGCTTCAACTTTTCAGTTATAGACCCACATAGCTACACATATAATATACACTCCTAATCCTATCATTATAAAGAAGTCCCTCCCCTATCCATTTATCAATGAGATCGTACATTCGAATCACATAATTCTCTAGGTGTAATGCACAATATAAAAAACATTTTTTTTTGTGTTTCTTCTGATGGTTGATCATAGCTAAACTTGAGGATCAAAAACACTTTTGTCCCCCAATCTGAGCTACCCACAAAGAACTTGTTAAGTTGTTCTTGGAGTGTTCCCATACTTCCAGACTTTTCACACCAGCCATTTTGCTTCCTACCACAGTTAACGCAAGCGGGAGCCCATTACATTCTTTATCCATCTCTTGGGCTATCTTTAGAATTAAAGGGTTAGATTTTAGAGTTTCCTCACCAGCTTCCATACAAAATAACTCTAGAGCTTCTTTCTATGCTAGAATTTCAAGTTTGAATATTCTTTGAGCTTTCATTTTTGCAAACACATCCTCAAATCGTGTTGTGAATATCACTTTGGACTAAAAATGAATATCCTTTAGATGTGGCACACCCACCTTTTCCAAGTCCAATCTCTCCCATATATCATCCAATAACAGAACAAATTTCTTCTCTTTCAAGACTTCATAAATCTTTGCAGCTTTTTCATCTTGGTTATTCCAAAGGCCATCTTCAATCCCTACCGATTTTCTAATATTGTCTATAACACTATCCAAGTTGGGACTTTTGGAAACCACCACCCACTTATTGTAAAATCTGATCTCTTCCCAAGTTCATTATTAATTTCCCACTCCGCCCATCCCATATAGGTCAATAATACCAACATTTATTTCTACAATACTTTTCCATACCTTATCAAATATTAAATCTAAGCTCACTGTCTCACCACAAGGCATCTCATTTGGCTTACGCAAACGCTTGAGAGCAATTTTAAAATCCTGACCAAACGCTTCCCCTACGATTGCCAGTTCATCTACATTCCTTAGAACCTTGGCAACTCTCTTTCCTAACTTGTAGCCTGACATGGAATTTTTTGGGCAACATTTAATAAGGCATTTGTTTTGAATGTGTTTAGTTCCACGATCTTGAATATCATTTATTTCTTGTGAATATAATATTGTTAATTAGCTTCGCAATGCGATCACTATATTCTTTCATATCAAATTTGGATATAAAGGTGGTAAAATCTTGAATACACATGTAAATAAATACACTCTTGCTTGAGGAAATTAATTATCGGCGAATCCTAACCACATGTAAATACAAAAGTTTGATATGTAAATATTGAAATATATAATTAGAAGTTTATCTTAAATAAAATTTTAGTAGAACTTTAATTAATTGATAGGATGTCATTGTCTTTAAGGTGTAGGGGAGCTTAATAAAGGAGAGAGACACTACAAAAAAATGTTTTATTTCTGCAGATTTTGACTAAAAATCCGCAGGAAAATTTTTTTTCTGCGGATTTAAATCCGCAAATATAAAATAGTGTAAATTTTTTTCCTGCGGATTTTACTGGATTTTTCTGCAAGGAAAATCAGCAGGTAAATTCTATAGAAAAATTAGAAAAAAAAATATATTTAAATTTAGTAACATTTGTCAATATGCTACAAAAATGAGAAACGCACAAAATATATCATTTGCAAATTTCAGAGAATAGTAGTACATTCCAACAACCCATTCCAATATATTGTGCCTATCCAGTGGAGGCACGAGGTTTTCAATTCTTACACTTTCAATATATTTTACACACAAGAAAAGACTGCATAATAAAGCTCGAATTTGATGTATAATAGTGTTCACTTAAAGCCCTGATATATCTCTTCAAAGCCAGTGTGAAAAACCAACAAAGCCTTGCACTGTTCTCCTCTTCCTAGAAAAACCAACAAAAGAAGAGAAAAATTTTGAGAGCTTCATATCATCCTAGTGAAGTGATCTTTACAAGCTAGAAGAAAATACGACTGTTTCAACTGTAAGCATCTTGTTTCTAAAGAGTGTTGTAACTAGATTATTAAGCTAAGAGAATGATTAAGATAACGATGTATACCTGCCCTTGAGATAAAGTAAGGAGGAAGTTCCCCTAAAGCCGTTCCAGCATCCCAAAGAATAGCCTCCATCTAGACTTGAGGCAGAATACTGCTAAGTGGAACCTGTGAACCATGTCCTGTTTGGAACAATGGTGGCCTAAATTCAGAGCAGTCTTTATCAAGCCACGAAGGACCTCTCTTCAATTGTATTGTATCATATGGAGCACTTTTCAAATCAACTCGACCACATTGCATTGCTTTAATTGTGAAAAATGCTATGTAAGGACCCAGATACAAGACAAATGTGTGTAAACCAGATCCTGAGCCAATGTGAAAAAGTATATACATAAGAAGATAATTTACCAAAACAGAAAAAGGCAGCAGAAGGTAAAATAACAAACATGATGATGGCTACATAGTAGCAAAATATTAGTACAAGGATTGGTAGATCCTTAAAATTGTGATCCCACTTATTTTACACAAGTGCCTCTTTCTAGTGAAGATCACAAACCAATTGTGTTTAAAATAATAACAAAATCAAGGAAACAAGTAAAGGTACAGAGATAAGTTATCTTCTTGCATATTTTACTTACCAAGACCAATGGATCGTTGACACCTTGGAGTAAGGAATCACAGCTTCAAGCACTGTATTGGAGGCACCAGGAACTGGAAGCAACGAACCCAATACCTGATCAGGTTCAACATGACTCCGATTACACACTGGGCCAACATGTCTATCACAAGTACACACTAAAAGAGTCGCAGAGAAAGAGACAGAGGACCAGAGACGCAATAAAAACTATTTTCATATTCTACAATATTCAAATGAAAGCAATAATGTCATCAAGTCAATAGGCGAATTATGTTTTGCTCCCTACGAAGCAAGAAGCAGGAAGGCATCAGATTGAGATCTCAATTTACCATAAAATTATCGGCAACATCCGCAAGAGTACAAACAGCCAACAACCCAGAAGCATAGAAAATACACGAAATTCACTTGCCATTCCTTATACCAGCCAACATAATAGAGCAAACCTCAAAATGG
Organism: Vachellia pachyceras; assembly: GCA_025593235.1. Classification (NCBI taxonomy): domain Eukaryota; kingdom Viridiplantae; phylum Streptophyta; class Magnoliopsida; order Fabales; family Fabaceae; genus Vachellia; species Vachellia pachyceras. The sequence continues at coordinate 8,332 of JANTPZ010093085.1, read as the reverse complement.
AATTTCCTCTTAAAACACAATAAAGAATTCGTGAAGAATGGCTTAATACATATATGCCCTCTTAAAACACAATTAATCCAGCTAGGCACCAAGCTAAACGAAGGAAATCACAATTAAACGAAGGAAATCGTGATTTTCTAATTAGGAATTCAAACCCTAGCTAACCAAGCATACGATTCATCACCTTCACCAACGAAGCAACTCGATGGAAGACGCCAGCCGACGACTGTGACTCCACCATGGCTTCGAAGATGGAAGATGGAAGATGCAAGCGGACGAGAACCCACGACCACAAGCTGACTACTGGACGACTGGAGGAGAGGCAAATCGAGAGTGGGTTCGGCTGTGTCCATCCTGTAGTTGGCTGAGAGGAGCTCTGACTTGGGAATGGGTTTTTGAAACCCAAAAGCTCTGATGGCAGAGCGGCGATCTCGTGGTCTTCCTCCGGTTAGTTTCACGGCGACGCTCTGTTCTGTTCTCTGCTTTGGACGGAAGGCGAAGGGGAAGAATATGAAAGGAAAAAAGACGAAGGCGACGGCAGACGAAGGGGAAGAATGGGATAGAAGAGGAGGGACAACTGGAGGGAAGATTTGAGATGAAAATTTGAGGAAGAAAGATGCAAAAGGCGTGGAGAAAATCTGAGCGACAAAGTAGAACAGGTTTTTAAAAAAACGCAATTTTTGTAAATTTATTTTTCCTTTTAAATCCGTAAGTAAATTATCTGCGGATTTTTTCCAACGAAAAAAATCGGTAGGTAATTACCTGTGGATTTTTTCTGTAGGTAATTTACATGTGTATTCTAGATCTGCAGAAAAATTACCTACGGATTTTATTTTCGCAAGTATTTACCTACAGATTTTGTTACCTGTGGAAATTTTTCGCAGAAAAATCTGTAGGTATATCATAAATATGATCTCTTATTCTGTTGCCATAAAAAAACCGAACAAAACACGGTCTAGATATTATCTGTGTTAAGGAAATTAATTTCAAAATTAAATATTAAAAGCTTAAGAAACCAAGTAGATAAAGAATATAAGCAAAGAGTAGATATGCAGAGTATTTCAGACATGATTAATTGATTTTTTTATGTAACACACAATCATTACTCACGTAATTCATACAATTAACAGATTTTGAAATTAGTTTAAAAATTGAATAATTGATATAAAACGTATAGTACCTGTCACTTGATGAGACCTTTGCATTTTGTGGTATTTTCTTGTTCTTCGATAAGTGCATCCACATGGTGAAGATGCCTTCTCTCCAGCGTGGGAGCACTTTCTCTCTCCTCTGTGAGAGTTAGTTACGACGGTTATCGTCGTGAACGCATTTTGTTACACTAACCATCACACATGACTGAGAGAGATGGAGCGAGAGACCTTCAGCGACTACTGCGATAGAGGAAAAGAGAGGGCTACGGACCTGCGCATTGCAGGAACGTAGCTGTGTGAGAACATTAAAGCGGCGAGTGGAGTAAGACGGTGAAGCTGAGAGGAAGACATAAGGAGGCTATGAGGTATGAAGGAGACTGCAGGTGAGAATTCATACAAGAAACAGAGACCAAAGGAGGAACTAAGAGCAAATCTTACATGGAGGAAGAATACTCAATACAAGAAGTCTAGAGGAACATTGATAAGCAAGCTGATCATGGACAAGAACCTGAAACGCAATATTACTTTTCAAATGACAAGGAAAGGATGGAACATAGAAAAGAGTACAAATCTTGAGATTACAAAGGTTGAACGAAATGCGTTTATGTTTGAATTCAGAAGAACAAAAGATTACCAAAGAATCCTAAACAAACGGCCATGGTCAATTCAAGGAATCTTACTGAGCATCCAGCTGTTGTGAGATTTTGAGACATACAAGATAGCGGAATTTCATCTGTGCTCGTTTTGGATTCAGTTCCATGATTTACCATTGGAAGGAATGTATGAAGAGAATGCAATAGCATTGGGATCAATGATAAGAGAAGTGTTATGGTTGAGAATCCTAGGAGGAATAACCTATTAATTAGAAGCTTTCTCAGAGCACGAGTAGTAGTTGACATAAAGAAAACATTGGTGACTGGAATGTGGAGCCCGAGACCTGCGAAGGATCCAATTTGGATCAGAGTGAGATACGAGAGACTTCAAAATTTCTACTACAAATGCGGGGGAATATGACACTATCAAAAGAACTATCCACATGAAGAACAGGAGGAGACAGAGGACAAAAGGAAGTTTGGAGGATGGTTAAGCGTCCAAGCAGCTCGTACAACGGAAGATGCAATAAGGCACTGTAGAGTGGGATGGGAAGAAGTGTGGGGAGAAGGGAAGGACAGAGAGGATATGGAGAATAGGAGGAAAAATCAGCAGGACGAAAATCCTGAGGAAGTGAATAGGAGAAGGGAAGGGAGACATATGGTGGAGGCCAGGAATGAGGAAGAGAAAAATGAAGGAGGAAGGGAAGGGAACAACAATAAGATCACAGGGGGAAGAATTGGAAAAGAAAAAGAAATAGAGGAGGGAAAGAAGATGGAAGAAAATACTGGAAAGCACTATGTGGCTAAGGCTGGAGAGATTAAAACTACAGAGACTACAGTGGCTAAGGAAGACCTGTCGAAAGCAATTGTGGTATATGGGAACCAATCACCTATGTCTGAGGTGCTCAAAGGTATCAAAAAAATAAAACTAAAGAGAGATAGGGAAGAAAAGGAGAAACGGGAGGTAGGGAAAAGGAGAAAATGATCTTCAATAAGGAGAAAGTAATACCAGATGTCCAGGCTATTAACTCTCAGAGGAGAGTGAAAAGAAAATGCACAGCAGTGAGGAGGGAAAAGGTGAAATCTGAGGGAAAAGGATGGAAAGATAAAGGAGAAATAATAGGGATGGTAAATGTGAAAGTAATGGAGACAACAAAAATAAATGCAGGGGAGCTGGAAAGGCAGTTAAGAAGTGAAATGGAGGCAAGACAGGAAGCAGAAAGGGTTGGAGAAGCTAAAGGTTCTGGTGGCTAGCCTGAATCAGCCACCAGAAATCAATGAAGCTGTTATCCTGGAACTATCAAGGTCTGGGGAGAGCCTTGACAGTTAAGAAACTGAGAAATGAGTGTGGCAAGAGCAAGCCCACAATAGTCTTCCTAATGGAAACAAGAATGCATAAAGAAAAATACAAAATCTGAGGAAATCACTGCAGTTTGAGAAAGAATATTATGTGCCTCCAAGAGGGAATGGAGGTGGTCTGGCGCTGTGGTGGAAAAAAGAGGTGACAGTAAACATATGGCACAATTCTAAAAACATAATTCATGCAAGCACAAGTTGCCAAACACATAATACCCCAAAATTCATTACTTTCATATATGGAGCCTTAGTAGAAAAAGAGAAAATGGAGGTATGGGACAAAATGAAGGAGATTGCTGGGAGGATAAGAGGATCGTGGGTATGTATTGTGGACTTCAATGATGTAGCAAGCAGAGAAGAGAAGCTAGGAAGGCTGCCAGCAAACGTAGGGAGGATCATGAATTTCCAGAGCATGCTATTTGACTGCCAACTAATGGACCTGGGCTTCCAAGGAGCAAAATACACATGGTGTAACAAAAGAATTGGAGAGAACCATGTGAAAGAAAGAATTGATAGAGCAGTGACAAATTGTGATTTTGTAGATGCCTTTCAGCAAGCTATTTTGACACACATTGAGCCAATGGGATCATATCATCACTTGCTGTTACTGAACTGCAAACATAACCATGTCAAAGTACTAAAAACTTTCAGGTCTGAAGTGTGCTGGACAGAACATGAGGAATATCTTGAGGTGGTGAGGAGGGGTTGGAGAAGAGAAAGACGAATAATATAACAGAAAACACAGTGCTTGACCTGGAGAGGAGATTGATTAACTGTAAGGGAGTCCTTATGGAGTAGGGTAAAGAAAATTTCCCAATGCTAGAAAGTTGGTGACTCAGCTGACAGAAAAATTGGAGGAGTGCAATAGAGGAATATTGAATAAAGAGAAAAAAAGGAGGCTGAAGATATTATATGGCAAATTGATGAGGCTTGGGATAGAGAGGAGACATATTGGTGGTAAAGGTCCCAGGTGCAATGGCTAGCAGAAGGTGACATGAATATAAAGTTTTTTCATCAAAACACAATACGGAGGAGAGTAAGGAATAAGATCATCAAACTAAGGGATGAAAAGGGCAATTGGCTGGAGAAGGAGAAGGATGTGAACAAGTAGTTTGTGAATCACTATGAGAAATTATTTACATAAGAAAGAAGTGCAGATATGGATGAAGTCTTGAAATACACTGATGAATGTGTAACATAAATGGATGTAATGAATTTGGAAAAGGAAGTCACAGGGAAAGAAATAAGGGAGGCTACTTTTCAGCTAAATGGATCCAAGGCACCAGGTCCAGTGGCTTTTCAGGGATGTTTTACTATTCAGCATGGCAGGAAGTTAAAGAAGAAGTGATGAAGATGGTGGTAGATTTCTTCAATAACAAAGTCAGCTTGGAGACTATTAAAAGCACCAATGTGGTTTTAATTCCCAAAGTTGATCATGTAGAAAGTGTGGGACAATATAGGGCAATAGGATTGTGTAACTTTGCCTATAAAATAGTCTCCAAGATTTTAGCAAATAAGATGAGACCCGTTATGATGAAGATAATTACTGAGAATCAAAGAGCTTTCGTGGCAGGCAGATTAATTCAGGATAATATCCTGGTAGCCCATGAAGCATTCCACTATCTTTAAAATAAGAAGAAAGGAGGAAAGGTAGGGATGGCAGTGAAAATAGATATGAACAAGGCATATGATAGGTTTGAATGGCAGTTTATTGAGAATGTATTGAGGAGAATGGGGTTTCACACTAAAATGATTTCTTGGATAATGGATTGTGTGACAACAGCAAAATTGAACCTGGTAGTGGAAGGAAAGAAGGTAGCAGATTTTGCATTGACAAGAGGAATAAGACAAGGGGACCCATTATCCCCCTATCTGTTCATATTTGCTGCTGATGCTCTCTCCAGGATGACTCAGGGGCACGTAGACCAGAGAAAGCTAAGAGGCATAAAGTTAGCAAGAAGATACCCGACTCTCTCGCACAGCTTCTTTGCAGATGATGCATAATTTTTCATTAATGTAGAGGGAAGGAATTGCAGGATGTTGAAAAGAATTATAAACTGATACTGCAAAGCTTCGGGACAAGGGGTGAACTATGACAAGTCTTGCATTTTGTTTTCAAAAAATGCAAGTAGGGAAGTAAAGATTGAAGTATATGAGACCCTGGGAATCAAGGACAACGAAAATCCAGGCAAGTACCTGGGAATGCCAATGATATGGGGAAGAGGAAAATCTGAAGCGTTGGCTTTTGTCAAGAATAAAATGAGTATGAAGCTGCAGGGATGGAAGCAGAAGCTATTGAATTTTGCTGGAAGAGAAATTTTAATTAAATCAGTGGCAAATGCAATACTAGTGTTTCCAATGTCTTGCTTCAAGTTTCCCAAGAAGACATGTGCTGAACTGGATAGCTTGGTCTCAAAATTTTGGTGGGGGCAGCAGGGAAAGAAGGGGCATATACACTAGAAAGCATGGAGCTCGTTAAGCATCTCAAAAGGGGAAGGAGGTATGGGGTTTAGGGACCTAGAGATGTTTAACAAAGCTCTACTGCCAAAAACAGCTTGGAAGATATTGCAGAACCCAAATGACATGTGGTGCAAAATGTTGAAGGGAGTTTATTTTCCCAATGGGAGTTTTCTTGCAGCAAAGAAAGGAAGTAAACCTTCTTGGGGATGGACAAGCATATTGGAAAGAAGAGAATTGCTAAAGGAGGAATTATATTGGAAAACCGGAAATGGGAAGAGCATCAGGATTTTCAAGGATAAATGGGTACCAACAGGAGAGGGACTCAAAATGAAGGAGAGGACATTGAATGGGGAAATGGAGAAGATGATGGTGGAGGATCTAATAAGAGAGGGTGAATGGAACTTTGAAAAGATGGGAGATATACTGGCTGAGGAAGATAAGGAACACATAAGGAGGATCAAGCTCTCAGACACGCAGGCTGATTATAAACCAGTATGGAGGAAGAGTAGAGATGGGACGTATGTGGTGAAAAGAGAGAAGAAAGGAGAGGAATGAGGCAAGCAGCTCATACATGCCCTCAAAAAAATTATGGAATGGAATATGGAATATCAAAATCTGTCCAAAGGTTAATAATTTCTTATGGAGGGCAGCGAAGGGGGCGTTAGCAACAAATGAAGCTTTATACAAAAGAAGATGTAGCAAGAGTCTAGCGTGCAGGATATGCAAGACAAAGGCTGAATCAGTTGAGCATTTATTATTCCTATGCCTATGGGCAGCCCAGCTGGTACAATTCTCCACTTGCATTGAGGTTTGAAGAAAAGAGCATGGTTAGGATGGACAAGTGTTTGAGGAATGGATGGATAAAGAGGAGGGTCCTGAAGAGTATGCACTTGCTATTTTTGCATCGATGTGTTGGGCAATTTGGAAGGCAAGGTGCAAGTATATATTTGAGCATATTGAGATTGACACTAAAATGTGTCAGTAGAGCCATAAGGATGGTTAATGAGTACTGGACAGCAATGGAGAAAAAAGCAAAGAAGAGAGGAAGAACAAAACAAATTGAGAGGAAGATGAGAGGGGAAAATCCAAAATGGGGAAAGTACAAGATTAAAATTGATGCAACATTCAGTCAGAAGTTCAAGAAAGCAGTGGTGGGAATAATAGGCAGGGACTGGGAAGGGAGGTACATGGGGGGAATAAGCAATAGTGTTGATGCTGACGCTGCATTCCAGGCTGAATGTCAAGCTCTAATGGAAGCAGTGGAAGGGGTGGACCTGTGGGGAGAGGAAGTGATACTGGAGATGGATTGTGAGGAGCTCTAAAACAGAATAACTAAGAAGAAGGTTGAAGGGAGTGAGTGGGGAAGCACAGAACTACTACAGAGATGTTTGGGGCAGCTAGAGGATGAAAGCTGCAGAAACTGGGAATTCTCGCTTGTGGCAAGGACTGGGAATAGAGCAGCAGACAAGTTGGCAGCTGAAGCCATAGGTTGTTTTTCTTTGAGTGTTTTCTTGAGTTCTGGACACTAGAGATTGTAAAACTTGTTTGGTAATCAATAAAAAGGAACTTTGTTTGCTCAAAAAAGAAAAAAAGAAAAGTGCATCCACATCTTTCTTTTTCTATTCAAGCTTCTTCGATTTGGCTTCCAGCAACTGCAGATTCTCTTCCAAGTCATAGACATAAGCAACTTTGTTGTTGAGGAAACCACAGAAACACATGGTGGCTTCCCATATGGCCGAAGATGCTTCCATTAGTTATGGATCTGAGATGATCCGAGCCTCAGCCAAAGATTCAAACTGGTTTTTGAATCTGCGGCTCCTTTGCTCAACGCTAAGTCAGAGTCTACCTACAGGAAAGTGGAAAGAAAATTCTGCACTTGAACCTTGGCAAGGTATGCTAATTTTGTTGTGCGAGGGAGGGCCCATTTCCATCTGGAAGCTAGACTTTTCTTCTCAGCACGGTTATGTTTGCATGGAAGAAAGGTCAAAGAAGAAAAGGAGTATTAAACTGTTGTTGTTTTTTTACTGAAGCTTGTGACTGTATATTTAATTATTTATTAGTTGTCATGGAATTTTTGAGTAATTAAATATTTTCTTTAGATCCCATGGTATTTCCTCCAAACATGTGTTTTAATTAAGGATTAAGGGGTAAGAATCTTATGGACTTTTCATATATATGCCTCTGACACCGTATATTTCTCTTGAATGCAAAATGCATTCGTTTGGAAGATTGTTAAAGACAATGCATTTTGACAGAATGCATTTATGTTTAGATAAACATTAAATTTAATGTACATTTCTTCTGTCAAGAAAGAGTTTTTTGTTAAGAATATATTTTAAAAGAATAAATTACTAATTACTGGAACTTATAAGCTAACGAACTTTTAGATTATGAATACATTTTGGGGTCTAAAATGCACTTCCAATCAAAGCACTAACGCCGTCGCCAACGTTGATTGAGGCAAACGCATGTTACCTTTAGGTTCAGTGGTTCCCACACCATTGTATAGTTGCCTTTTAAAGTAAAGCCTTTGCTCTCTTAGCGATGTATAGGGGAGAGCACGGAACCCGTAACCCGCACAGCCCGCCCGGACCCGTGAGAAATTCCCCGGATTGGGCCCGCCCAATGGTAACCCGTTACGGGCGGGCAAAAAACCCGCCCATTTAAAAAATAACGGGCGGGCTACGGGTTTGCCACCGGGCTGCCCGTACCCCGCCCGTATATGTTTTTTTTTCTCCAGCAGACCCTTCGAGTTCGACACAGGCCCAAAAT
>JANTPZ010093084.1:0-14765 GCA_025593235.1 Vachellia pachyceras | reverse complement strand
CATAAACATATTTTTCTTTTTTCGATGAAAAACATATTTTTCTAACAATATGACAAACAGGATAGATAAAGCATGACAAAACTAAAAAAGATTAGTTCACTTAATAAGAAATTAGTTTATAACTTACAAAATATCGAATTAAAGTCCATTGTTGATGTGAAATCTTATTGGTGGATGATCTATTATTCCCTTTAAGTTATTACCAATGTGGGTTGAGTAACAGATAGTCCCTCACAGGCTAATAAATTAATATTCAAATCTACATGCAGAAAAATACAGCTTGACTGAGAACAAAATAACGATATTCAAAATTTTAGTATACACTAATATATGTTATATATTTAGAAGAAAAAAAGATAAATCTGTTCCGTTAGGTTCATTCTGGTGTTTGCAATGAATAGCAATTGAAAGAGCAAAACTTTGAACGATCTTCTAACCGATTCTTTTGACTGCCAAAGGCAGAACATGTGCGGGAGACAAGTTTGAACTGACACAACAAATTGAAATTACCACTTGCATTAAACGGGCAAGTGAAGGCAGCTTGAAACATTCAAGATCCTTCAACCACCTAGAAGCCAAGCCAACACAAATTCTTCACTCGGATCCTTGTCTCATCAATGCAATTCACTCACACTTGTTGACCTCAAGCTCTCATACTACTGGTTAATTCACAATCTATGATGTTACGAGTTTTAGATACCAGAGGCTTTCGTCAGCCCCACACCTCTCATTCACTCACATATGGACATCCCATGTCCTCACGCTTAACACTTCTGTTTTGCTCATAACCTTGTCAGGCGATAGCTTTTAAGGTTTTTCTACCTGGTAGTTATTATAGTTAATATTTCTCGGTTTCAGATTGTGAAATCCAAGGAGACAACCACAGGAAGTAACTTTCACAGGTTACAGACACGGGATTTGATTTGATTCGGCATTCAAACATACAAAGATTTCCTCACACAGACAAATGGTCATCTTTCTCAACAAATTAAACAAGAAAAGAAATGTAAAAAACTAGAACTTTTGATCTAAAGTCCAGGACTAAGGCTAAGATACATTATTAGCGACGGGAAGTCAATTAGCTGCGAATCATCTTGTCTAAGATGTGAAGTGCTTCTTTCATGGAGGGTCTCCTGTGTGGGAGAGGAGAAGCACAAGCAAGCCCCAGCTTGAAGCAACTCAATATAACATGTTCCTTATTTTCGATCTCAGACCTTATGGCCGCGTCAGCCACCCTCAACACCCTGTTCCTCTCCTCCTCCACGTCATCGCACTCAGGCCACTGCCCTATGTCCAAGTCTGAGACAGGCCTCCCACTGAGAAGCTCGAGCAAGACGATGCCAAAGGAATACACATCGCACTTCGCATTGGGTTTGATGCTCTGGAACCACTCCGGTGCTTGATAGGGCATTGTCTGGGTCCCACCTGAAGACGACGTACCCATCATCGGAGGGAGGTGGTCTTGTTGTTCATGTTGGTCATTATGGTTGGCTAATTGGCGAGATGAACCGTTGCCTCTAAGGTTGAAGTTGTTGGTGTTGCAGAGGAAGCGGTCGAGTCCGAAGTCGGTGATGACAGGTTCCATGTCGTAGTTGAAGAGGATGTTGGAGGGTTTAATGTTGCCGTGGACATGTTTCTTGTCGTGGATGAAAGCTATGCCTCGTGCTATTCCTCTTGCTATCTTCAGCCGAGCCTCCAAAGCCAAGCTCAACGACGATGACCCTGTTCTTCCTGAATATTTTATTCACTTTATTAATAATTATCAAACATCATGAAGGTTCGCGGGACAAACAACGTAAGAAGAAAAAATTTACTGTAACATAGGTTGGCTAGGCTTCCATTGGGAACATAGTCACAAATAAGGAGCTTCTCATCCATTCCCCAGCAGAATCCACGAACCCTAACCAAGTTGGGATGACGAATCTTAGCGATAGTTTTCACTTGAATGTCGAAATCCTTCATCCTCTCAACCGCACATTCTCCAATCCCTATCCTTCTCACAGCATACGCTCTTCCATCTTCGAGCACTGTTCTGTACACTATGCTTCCTCGGCTTGTTCCCAGAATACACGCCGACGACATCAGTAATGTCTCTAGCTCCAGACTCGTTTCTCCGTCCACCGTCACAAGCCTCCCTTCTTTCCGGAGATTCTCGTTTTGTGTCATCATTTCAGTCTTCGTGTTGTTGTTATTCTCTTGGTCGCTGTCGGAGCTCGTTGCTTCCGATGTCTCCTTGTCGTCAATTGCCAACCAGAAACAGGGGATTGTGGGTTTTTTTATTTCCGGGTCTTGTTTCGATGTAATCTTGATACCGTTCTCGGTGGGTCTATCATCCTTTTTCTTTCGTTGTTGGTACACCAAGAGAGCGATTGCGACTAAAACCCCTACCACGGCAATGTCGCCGACGACAATTCCGGCTATGCTGGATGGTTTAAGGCTATTTGGTGGCTTATTCTGAGATGCATTGGGGGTTCCTGAACTGTTTGCTTCGGGGTTGGCGTCAATTGTTTTAGGCATGACGGCAATTGCTGGTGTTGATGACGTGGTGGAATTGGGTGCGCTTGAAGGAGTTGAAAGAATAGCACAAAGGATTTTCAGGGGCTTTCCACAAAGATCAGAATTTCCAAAAAGTGACTCTGGTTTCTGGTTAAGCAAAGCCAGAGATTGTGGTATTGGACCTGTTAGATTGTTGAAGGAGAGATCTATGGTGGAGTTTTCAGGTATCTTTTTGGCAAATTCTGGTGGGAGCGTTCCTGAAATTTTGTTGTAGGAGAGATTCAAGTGTTTCAAGCTATCCCCACCAAAGCCATTGGGTAAAGACCCATTAAGCAAATTCGAAGACAGATCTAAAATCTGAACAGAGTGAAAACCACTTGGAACTATACCAGAAAAGTAATTACTCTTCAAAGAAACGAAGGTAAGATTTTTCAGGGTGACAAGACTTTTTGGGACTGCCCCAGCAAATGCATTGTCAGCTAGGTTCAAAAGTTGAAGAGTTCTCAGCTCACCAATCGACTCAGATAGCTCACCAGAGATGACATTGTTGGCGAGAGAAAGAACTTGAAGCTCAGAAGCGTTGAATATGGAATTGGGTACTGACCCATTAAGCAAATTGTTGGAGAGATCAAGCTCCCGGAGGTGTTCGATCATGCCTATGTCTTCAGAAATCGAACCCAGAAGCTTGCTTTTGGGAAGAATCAAACCTGTCACTCTAAACTTGCCTCCAATTTTCGTACATGTGATTCCATTCCACAAGCATGGCGACTCATCGCTGTAGTTCCAATTTTCTAGGACTGAAAGTGGGTCACTGACAATCGAATACTTGAAGGATAGCAAGAGAACCCCATCAGGGTTCAGAGCAGATGAAGGAAGAAGAAGAAGAAGAAGAAGAAGAAGAAGAAAAAGAAAATGAAAGAATAAAACTTGACAACCCAAATGAAGGTTCCTGGAGTTGAAGTTCATGATTCCTTGAGATAATGACGACGACGACGGTGATATAACATAATGACAGAAGCTACGAGTTCATGGTGAAGAAAAAGGGGAAAGGAGAGAGGAGAGCAAAACGGAGATGGTGAACAACTGCAACTTAGCTTTCTTCTTCTGTTGACCAAATCTTTAGAGAATTGATGGAGAAGTATTTATGAGTTGCTACTGGCTAAAATGAACTAGGTGAAGCAGACAAAGTGGTAGTAAGGAAACCAAAATGATTGAATTGGTAGGGAGAGTAATAGCTGAAAGAGATGATAAAGCCTATTGGGGAAGGTGGAGCTTATTTTCATAAGCACGTTTAGCATTGCTTTTCTGTAAAATGAGACAATCTCCTCCACATATTTACCTCGACTTATGTGAATAAGCACTTATAAGTAACTTATGGCAATTTACCAAACGAGTTCAAAGACGAACAAATCAAAAGATAATAATCAAAAGAGAGAATTTCATGGTACAGTTCTGCCAACTCTCACTATTCAACTGAGTCGTTGCTAATCATAACTGCCAACATTATATAAAGAAAAGATGAATTTGTACTCGAAAGTGAGTTGGACTCCATAACTTGAAGCAGGGCGTTTGATAATTTCCTTCGCTAAAAGGCAGCGGATAGGAAAATCAGTAAAAACTTTTTGCAGAAATGACTTGAATTTCGGTTTTTTTAATATAAAAATATGTAAAGGGCTTATACTTTTTGTATACTCATTTTATTCAATAAAATTTTTAAACAAAGAATTTTCATCTATTTTTAGTAGTTGATATTTGATAGAGGTGGTTCTTAATTGGACAAAAACTCTTCTGTTTTATTGTTCTTAATTGGACAAAATTGCAGAAAATGACTAGTTAATGGGGACGAGCTTTTGTGCTTTTACAGATTATACAGATTGATACAGTTCAGCTCTTATTAAACTTAGAGCTGAGCAACCACATTTAACTCATTGAAATAATCTACAGAAAAAACTCATCCACATGTGATCCTCTTTCATCTCTTTTAATTTACCTGATAAATGACCATAAAAAAGATTTAAGAAACATGTGATGGATATTCCTAACTCCATTTTAACTTTCTTTTGTCATGAACATGATTTAGATAAATTTATAAAAAAATATTAGTCAACAATTGAATTTTGGTATGATTTTCTGTTATATTTTCTCATTGAGAATTCTTATAGTTTGTGGGAAGAGACAAACATATCACGTGAGTTTTCTCTGAGCAATATATATGTTAATATAAGCAATGTTGCTCTGTGCCTCTGTTCAACGGTCTGGGAGAACTTTAAACTGTAAAAACAGAGCTATCAGATAAAGTGAGAGAAGTTCTAATTTCATATCCATTTATCGTTTGGGAGAATTACCCAGAGATCCTAAGTAAGGAAATGTGTTGAAAAATAGTCCCAAGAGATTGTAAATGGTAGCTGCTTCATTTGTAAATTGTACTTCTCGATTTGTCATTAACAACCTCTTGAGATCATTTTGTAACGCATTCCATTGCTTGAGATTCATGAATAATTCTCCCTTACCATTTTTATAGTACTTTGTAGGAGTCAAGGAAAAAAAAAAGAAAGGGAAACAGTCTGAAAAGTACAAGAATGAAAAGTACAAGAATAAGAAATGAAAAATAAAATTGTGTGATGTCTTCAATGAGTAAACAATACTTTCTTTTAAATTTAATTCTCCCCCTCATATTCCTATATTACAAGATGTAAATTGGGTTAACTGACAAATTTTAAGTAAGATGCAATAGAGATAATTGAGTATAGATTGTATTCCTAACACTCAAGTTAAGATAACAATGACTTTTACAAAATGTAATTTTATCAATTTTTAAAACATTTTGTTCATTAATTGGGTTATTTGAGACCTGATGTTAAATTTTCTAAGAAATAAAACAAAAACTCTTAGATAGGAGTTATATGTCTCCAAAATTTTTATTAGATCAATATTACTCTGAAAGTGTAAAAAATGAATAAAATCACTCCAACAATTTAAACATTAACATCAATTGTTAACATTTTTAACTGTTAGAAATGATATTGCTCATTTTTAATGCTTATATAGAGATGTTTGATCCAACAAACACATGAAAATTTTTAGGATAAAATTGGAATTGAAGGTAGACTTGGAATTGATTTACCAAGCTTAGTCGTCACCCCTAAAACAGAATCTGCAGCCAGCTTTCAAGACTATTTTTTTTACACATATTAACAAAATGCTGCGCCCACTCACATGCATGCATGTGTACTTTACGGGTGAGTGTGAATGTTTTGGATTTTCTCTCTTGCTCTGTATTTTTCCCCTCTTGGAAAGGAACCACAGAGGTAGAAGGAGAAGCAAGCTAGTGGGGCGAAACTTCTGAAGTTAACACATTGACTATTTGGGAAAGAAGTTGACCTATGATTGGGCAAACTCATTGTGATGTGGGACTGAAATTTTACATGTTCTTCCAAAACTGTGCAAAACTCAAACAAATGGTCCCCTTTTTCAGTTTTTGAAAGGCCTCTGTCTCAGTATCTGTCCTTCCACTTTGATCAGATTTCTTGCAGAAAAATGTTAAGAGCGGCCATCTCCTTCTTCTCTCATACGCCACAATCATTGGAAACGCCCATAAAACAATAAGCAAAACCCAGCTATCTAGTCCCTTCGCTTTCACATACACTGCAAATAAAAAATGGCTCTCTGTTTCATAGCCTGTGAGTGAAACTCACAGTGCAAGGTTCTCATATGGCTCTGTTTCCCTTCAGTAGAAGGCACGCAGGTCAAAAATTACCTGTCATGGATTGTTTACTTACCTCCATTAATGAATGTGTTGTCTATTCACAGGTCTACACGTGTCTGATCAGAGCAAGAAACAGCATTAAAGATTTTGAGGTCGAAGAGACAAAACACTTTCTATATCTTGTTGAATAGAGTTGCCCTCGTGACCCCGTGGACGATTTTCTGTTCTTGTCCTCATTATCTCCAAAAACAGAGGATGCCGTTATGGTTGTGATATAATATACATCTCAAGCCAATGAACTGATACTTCTTCCACGAAAATTGAATACTGTAGCTGTATTTGCTATTTGCAGCAATTTATTATCGCTCTTCTGGGTGAAATCTCTGTTTGAACTGTGCGCCATTCAAATTTTCATTTTCTCTGAAACGAAGAGGAGTGAGCGTGACAGATCCAAACGAAGGAAAAAACAAAGCATGTGAATATTGACGAGATAAGATTCAAATTCATATTATAGTTTAATGATTTACACCTTACACTATAACAAAATTTTTACACAGGCTTTGGAATGTAAGAAGAAGAAACTCGATGTGGTCCTCGGATTATTAAACCTATCAATGAACAATATGTTCCATAGACTATCAATCTCTTTTTTTTTTTTTGGCCAACATAGACTATCAATCTCACAGGTGTCTAGAGTTTTGTAATAAGGGAACCCTCGGGTTTTTATATTAATATTTTTTTATAAAAAAGTACCGTCAAATATTTTTTTTAAGGTTAAACAAAATCTAATACATTAAAGAGTATCACAAAAATAGTTTATCTTTTAATGTCAACTTTCTATATATTATATGTAAAATTATAACAAAAAATTAATACTTACATATTATTAAATTTTAAAGAGATGTGGTATAATAATGTTTTTTTTGTAAAAATAAATAATGTTTTTTTAAAATTTCAGCTATTCTTACTTGCTTATCAGAAAAATGCGAGGAGGACAGAAAAGCACATTGGAAGTAACGGTTGAGGATTGAAAGGTCAGGTTTTGGACTCCGTGGACTGTGCTGTGAACCTTCAACAGAAGCCCATTATCTTCTCTCTTTGGGCTCGAAGCCCAATAACAACAGATTCGACATCGATTTCGAGAAGCAGCACTGGCTCGAATCACCTCGGGGATGTGCCTTGTGAAGGTAGGTAACAGCTAATACTTCCCTTGTCGCCGTAAGAATGCGAACGCTACTTTTGCCGGCTGCTCGCGCCGGCATTTTCACTGCGACGCCGCCGGTTTCGTCAACAGCTTATGCTAGCTCACCACCTCAGCTTCCACGACTTCTTCACCGGCCGAATTCGTCACCCTTGCATTTTGTCCCCTCTCTCAAATCCTTTCAGTCACTGGCTTCGTCGCCTTCCTCGGCTTTCCATTTCGGTGCTGTCTATCCACTAACGAAGCCCACCTTCTACGTGAATGCTTCTTCGCAGGTTTCTACTGCTTTTTCTCCCTCCAACGATGAATCAGAGAAGGCAAAACTTGCTCAGGTATTCCCTTTCTCAAATCTCTATCTCGCTAGAGTACATCTTTGAATTACTCGAGCATGGTTAATGAGTTAACTTCCCCTTGGTTCTGGATCATAATGTTTCTTTGATCAATGTAGTTTATGTTAGGCAACTGCAATAATTATGTGCTACATGACAAATTTCGTGGTATGGTTGCTGCAGGTTTCTAAAAGACTGGAGAAGACTGCGAGGTATTTTAAACGTTTGGGTAGTTTAGGATTTTGGGGTCAGCTAGTCTGCACCGTAGTGGCTGCTGTAATATTGTCTTTTTCTATTGTTGTTACTGGGAAGATCACATCTCCAGTTACTTTTTATGCCACTGCTGGTGGAATAGCGGCTGCTTTTGTTTCTGTGTTCTGGTCATTTGGATATCTTCGGCTATCTGAAAAGCTTCAAAGAACTTCCAATGAGCCCACCAAGGTACTGTTTTACATTAATGGAGCTGTGATGCTTTTAAATACTAAATATTGCACATATTAGCTGCTATGTGTCACTTTTGTGCATTAATGGTAATCTCAGCAATAGTACTCTATTGTGATATAAAATTGTCTCAACTTTACTTTCATGAGTGCTTGTTAGATTGTAATGTATGGTAGCATTCACTTTTATGTTTGGATCAGCGCATCCCTACACGAATTTTGTTGGCTAGCCTTGGATATACTGGGCAAAACATCTATTTATACATACCGAGGCATGGAATCATACTTTTTTTTTGCATGTAGAAAATGAGTTGCTGAGGGCTGAGGCAATGTTATTTCTCGTTCCTTTTCTGTTCCTAATAGTCTTATGCCTTAGAGGTTGCTTCTTGGCATGACAATGGATATTTCCTTGATTCTTATCTAACTCTAACATGTTCTTGCAAATATATAGTGTCTTATCTGTTAAGTGAGTATCATTAGGTAGTTTTAATTTCTTGTGCCTTCAGGCTCCCCCTCGAGCTGATGTTGTAAAGAGCTTGAAGAATGGTATAACACTCAACATTTTGGGAATGGGTGCTGCTATTCTTGGCATGCAAGCCACTGTTGGATTGTTGGTTGCCAAGGCTTTGACGTCGTCAGCCAACCCTTATTATCAGGGAATCTCTCCTGGATACAGCCCTGTTCTTGCATTGGATGTATTTCTGGTGCAGGTAAAGGTTATTGGTTCAATCATTAGTTTTCTCTTTACAAGGATTATGTTTAGTTTATTATGTTGTGGTCTTATGATTCCATTGTGAGACACGGTATCATCTTATTGGGAGCTGAGTCTCATCTTGGACCTATGCATGATGGATTTCTCTTAGCCACTCAGAAGAGCTCTCATTTTGTTTTTTTGTTTTTTTGGGGGGGTGGGGTTGAAGTATGATAGCTGGAGACTTAGGTCCTCAATTGGCAATATGATTGAGATAGCATAATTGACATATTGGAAAGAGCGTCCCACATGGTTTGATTCAGTATCTTAGATATGCTTGAGGGCAAATAACTTTAAATAGTTTAAGAATTGAGCTTTTACCATCTGCCTTCAACCGTTGATGACAACACTTGGGAATTGGCTTCGTTTAGTTCAGGAGATTGATTATGAGTTTGGAATCTTCACAGTTATGATGAGAGTCGTTGTGATTGTATCTGATTAATCTGTCAATATAATAGGTTGTGCCTAGCTAACCAATAATCATCTCTGCTAATTACTGTATTAATCATATTGATTAAAATACGATCCTAAGCCATCACAAAAGACCTAGGCCTATAGATCTAGGCTAAGTTGCTTATGTTCATCTTCGTAGCTCTAGATATATGCCTCACTTCTCAGTGCATTACAAATATCCCTAGCCTACACTATATGGTTGCCAATCCTAGTTAAGAACAACCACTACCCAGAGAAAGAAAAAGAATATAGTAGGGAATCTTGTCCGTATGTAACTAGATATCAAAACCCAACAGTCACAAAATCATCATTTGATTAGACCACCCTAAGCTAAGCTAGATTGCTGCCCCTAGTTTGGGGATTTAGCAACATAATAAGTGAAAGATACTGGAAAATCATAATTCTCAAATCCCTAAACATAATAGGCAGGCTGATTTTCTTGGTAAATGGGGACATTCTAGCAATGTGCATTTTGAAACCTTTGATCGTCCACCCCCTGACCTGTCTGAGGAGGTTTTCAATGAGAGGTGATTGGTTTTTCTTGTTTCCCTTGTATATAGTTTCTGATGATTGATAACGTTTGTTCCCAAAAAAAAACCGTAAACATGAATTTGAAGGTAAATGGAAAGAAAAAACCATGGATTGATTGGCAGGAACGAGACTGAAAAAAGAAAACCTAAAAGTTAGTGGAACGAGCTATGCTGAACATCTATTTTGTCCTTTGATTTACAGGCTTCAGCAAACACAATTCTTTCTCATTTCCTTGGGCTCGTTTTCTCGCTTGAGTTGTTGCGATCAGTCACATTTCCTCCTTCAGAAGCTATTCCAGTCCCCAAGCTTGCATAAGGCTCGAATGAAGACGAGTATGATGCACTTACAGTTAAAGATGTGTACTCCTTTGCAGTGTTTATTATAGTGATGAATTTTGTAACCATATTAGATCTCGCGCATTATGTGATCCTCTCACTAGGCGTTTGACATAATGAATTTCTAAGTAGAGAAGGACCAGCGCAATGTTGTCTAATAAGCATATGGCGTGAAAAATTTGAGAATTGTCCCAACCAACCTATATCACAACGGCAAGAGTTTGCTGTACAGTACATGACTCGCAAGTCTGTGGGTTCCGACATGATGGCAGTTTCTCATGGGGAAGCAATGCCAGAACATTTGCTTTCAGAGTGTATGTATCATTCAATATTTGATTTCATTTCTGGATCGCTTGTTTGGCTGTCTTACAAAGTCCACAAGCTTTGTTTTCCTGTCTGCTAACGAGAGTTCTTGTCATGCATCAAAACGGTTGGTAATGCCTCTTTGACGTAGGTTATCTACCAAATCCATGCTTGGATTTCTGTCATTTTCTACGATGTCGATGAATAAGTATTGCGTTTGACCCCTATTTCAAATTTGGACTATTCTGCCAGAAATATTTTT
Source organism: Vachellia pachyceras (assembly GCA_025593235.1). Lineage (NCBI taxonomy): Eukaryota > Viridiplantae > Streptophyta > Magnoliopsida > Fabales > Fabaceae > Vachellia > Vachellia pachyceras. The sequence goes on along the minus strand of JANTPZ010093084.1, from coordinate 3,958 downwards.
TAAGATGAGCCATGGATTAGTCATTTTAAATCTAGACCATCTACATTACAATTACAAGTTATACATCTTTCTGATTTTAATATTTTGAAAAGTTAACGAAATGAGATATGAAATTTTTTAATTTTATTTTTAAAAAAATATTTTAAATTTGAATAATTCAATTTTTATCAACAAAATATTCTTCTTTAAAGATAATCATTAATAAATCCTTCAGTCGAAACAAACTAAATGAAGAAAGTAGCATAACATGTCTTAGCCGGTATAGTAGTAAGGATTGCCAGTTAACACTTCCTAATCAAGGGCGGATCTACGTCCATCCCACCGGGTGCAGCTTCACCCCCTGACTTCTAGAAAATTAGAAATATTTTAGTACTATGTGATTTATTTTGCACCCACTCATTTGCTAATTTTGAACCCACTAAACTTTTACTCAAATTCTTCTCAAAATATATTCACAATAAATTAGTTTACACCCCCTAAACTAGGATCCTAGGTCTGCCACTGTTCCTAATCCTTGTTTGACTCATGAATAAAAGTAAATCTTTTTCACTTTTAGCCTTCAATTTTTTTCACTCGCCGTTGCTTTGTGCTGAATTGCGTTCATCTCAAGTACAATTTTAAATCTTTGCCACGAAACTTTCCATATACATTACACATTTAGTAAAGAATATTAATATTAACACTTGAACAAGTTTACCTAACTCCTGAACATAAAATATCAACCACGAACGATTTAAGATCCTCGGAAGCTTGTTCACAACGGTTGAAACAACCTGGGAACTGTGCACAATTCGAATTAACGTGTAATTCGTTTTTATTTTTTTTTTTGGGTTAAGCCAAGGCTTTGTAACTAATGAATGCCAATAATAGAACTGGAAAAACATCTTTCAAGTGACTCATCTCCAATGAGAAAAATCCGGGGCCAACCAGTATAACTGTGTGACTGTCAAGTGCCCGGGGATATATGCGTATTATGGAACAAGTATGGCGCAACTAAACTTGCGGCCGACTAAATACGTGCTATCCCCCGATGTTAAACAATGCCAGCCCAAATTTGCAGGACTAACTAAATTTTTTGAGCGTACATGCTTCAATAAATTCAAGAGCTACATGGTGCCATGTGTGAACAATAATAGTAAAGGCAAGTTTTTTTTTAATTAAGTTACTCAACATACTTTTACATGGTCAATTTTTAAAAACTATGATAAAAGTAAGAATATATCACATATCTAAGCCAAGCAAATTCTTGTATTTTTAGCCAAAACCATGCATGTTACAGTTCTAAAGATTACCCCCAGCCTCTCTCAATCTAAAGGAAAGCATAACATGGGTAAGAATCCCACTGTTAGAATTCATCATAAAGGATCTCCCCGGGGAAACATAGAAAGTCAGAAGAAGAATCATCACCTACTATGAAGCTACCCGTCAACTCCTGCTTCTGAAGAACCAACACACCATCTAACCATGAACGTGAACAGCAACATCCCAGCAAAAGGAAAATCTTAGCACATATATCTCGAGCATCCATTTTCTACACATGCTAGCTAAACGCAGCGATCCAGTTGCACCCTGAATATCAAACAAGCAAGAAGTTAACCTAAGAAATCAAGTGACTTGAATATGTTCAAGGATTTTTAAATAATGAAAAAGAACTCATTATTCAAAAAACTCAAGACTTAACTAATTAAAACACGGATCAAATGCTTCAAATAAAACATCCATCGCATTTACTATTGACAAGTAACTGGAAGTTCCATGGTTTTGAAAATATATTGCATCAATTATACACGATCAAGAAATAACACACTAAACACTCAGACAGGCTGGCTCTCAATTTCTAATTAGATAAAGCTCATTACCCTTTTCATTGCTCCTTCACACCTTTCTCACTTTCAGTGCTTGCTCCTAGAATCACATGCTCTCTAAATTGATAAAACTTTTACTGTAATAACAGTTTATTTATTGCAATTGGGTATCATAAAATGCATCTGAGAAAAGCACAAATTAATGGGAAAGCATGAAGAGGAGCTGAAGAGGTGTAAGATAGACAGATGGGCAACAGCATTGTCATTTCTTTCTGTTCTTTCTTCTTAAGGTCAGACTATGCTTAAACATCAGTTTCAAAAGTACAGAATTTTGTCAGTTGAAAATTATTGTTAGAAACAGATAAATCATGATTCATGAGATCATAATAAGATGGGATGATGACTCTCCCATGCTGGGGGCAGAAGTAAAATAAGTTGGGATAGATAGTAAAATAAGCTTGCATAGTTGCATGTATGGGCATTGTATTGCATAACAGACAAATAACTTGTCAACATAATCAAATAAGGGTTAATATTAAGTTAAGCATTAGCTACATCAAGTAAACGGATAATATGAGCTTGCCTACTCCATCTTCTTTACTTTGTTTGAAGCTATAAGAATCTTCCTTAGAAAATTACTGTCTAGCTTTCCACACTGTGTCTGAATTTTCCCATGTATCGTATAGAACTTGTCATCGATATGGTCCTGGTACTTGTCATACAGCACAGGAACTGACAAGCTAAGAAGCACGCCTATATGAAAATAATAGAAATACTATAAGCTAATAACTGTGCGGTGAATTTTCAAAATGCAATATGCATGTTTAACCAAAACTACAAAAGCAGAGAACTTACAAGTATAGACCAGGGTCAGAAAGTTGAACTGACTACCAATAAAGGAGATAAGCAACAATGCAGCTGTAATCTGATTTCCAAATTCACATAAAAAAGGTCAACCTACAATGATGTGCTGTAAAGGAAGTTCAAGTTATTGTAACAACAAGTGAGGGAGAAGATTTCATCCAATAAAAAAAGTGAGGGGAAAAATTGAACCTCGCACCTGAAGGCAAAGTATCAAATTTCTCTCAATTGCTATTTCATGTGCAACTGACAAAGCCCGATTGATCAAAATTTGCAGTTCATCAGCAGCCTTAGCCATAGACTCCTCAGAGATTTCCATATCGGGAAGAGGGGGGAGAGGTCTGTAACAGTTTTTTCCCAAAAAGAATTAATTTCCTAAAGGATAATGACCACTGCCCACTGAATCTCTTATGCAATTTTCATAACCCAATATATATATATATATCCAGTGAAAGTAGATTCAAATTAAGTATGGTTAAGAAAGCATCCGAATACATTTTATTTCGAAGCGATTACTTAAAGCTTACCCATTTCTACTAAATATAGAAGAAACAGGAGTAATCTCTTCCACCGAAGACATTGAAAAAAAACTTGCTAATTCCTATAAAGGACGAGATTGCAGGGATTAAGAATTTCGAGGAAGAAAAATGGAAACACCTATTAAGGAGGGAGGCAGCTTTGGCCCAGAAAAAGAGAATCACGACCAGCAGCAATAGAACATTTGACACAAAAGACAGGAGATTATATCCGGCACGCTCAAATAGGTACCACATTACCATAGACGAAACCAGGACCATAACCCCTCCGCACCGATTCTTCCAAAGCAACACATCCGCAACTGAGAGAGTTAACAGATAAAGAATTTAATCAATCTCAATTTTGCAGAGAATGAAAACAAAAGGAAAGCATTAAATATGAGGGCGACCAATAACAAGACACAACGTAGGAAGGAATGCAATATCATTTCCTAACTATCTCTGACTCAGAGAAAACAATGCTATGCTAAACTTTGTGGTCACATGGCTAAGAGAGAGGAAGATCGAGAGAGGGAAGGAACCTAGGCCACCGCCGAGAGCCTGATGAACGGATATCCGACGAGAAAGTTCAGATTCGCCCATGGCGATTAGGGTTTGTGAAGCGGGAAAAGGGGGGAGGGAAATAAAATGCGAGCGATTTATTTTTCAGTTCGTTCTGAGGGTGGTTAGATTCAGGCTAGCGAATGTGGGATGGGACAGAGCCGTTGAGGAGTCGCAGCCGGGACTCAGAAAAATGGTCAGGGGAGGGCTAAAGCC
>JANTPZ010093083.1:0-13864 GCA_025593235.1 Vachellia pachyceras | reverse complement strand
TTGTTTTTTTTAAAGAAGTGCATATATATTTTTGTTGAAGTTATAGTCATATTTGAGTTACTGTGGAATGCTAATTAAATACGAGTGTCTCTCCTACTGGGGATTAGATTCGAAATTTGGTTTATGTTGTAAATCACCAACCGCTCTATCTGGACCCAACCGTCGTGTGTCATATATAGTTGTATTGATTTTGAAATATATAGACGTACACACACATTCAAATAAGTCGTGGATTTAATTGAGATAGACGTTTTCAAGTTCAATGATAAGCTTTAATTTATACACTTGCTGTGTGTGTCTCGATCTTAATAAGAACTGATCAAAAAGAATAAAACAAGCATAGACAATTAATCCAAAGTAATAAAGTAATTGAGTGAGATGAAGTAAAATTCGGTGTGAAATTTTCATATATGACGAGTGTAGTACGTACTGGGTATTATATTAGATAGGAGAGGAAAGTGATCGAGAAGGGTAAAGATAAACCTAACCTAACCTAACCTAAACACGAACTGAAACTTGCCATATAAACTCCGGAGGACAGGTAAGGGGATATTTATTGTTGATTCAGATATGACGATCATTCATATCCAAGAAAATACCAATAAAGCAACCATCAATGAAGTGGATAACGACCCAACCTGCAAAAACTTGTGGACACAAATGTTTCTCTCTGTTTCCCCCCTTTCTTTTCTCTGTAGGATATATATATATATATATATATATCAGTTTAAATATGTGTGTGTGTGTCTTCATTCTTAATACCAGTGAGATTTCTTTTCACTGGTATGTATTCATGTGTATGTATAGTATCACTGTGTGGCAGGGTGTAGACGATCACATTGATTGATAGTGGTGCGAAGGGAATTAAAAACCATAAAGGCAACAATGACAGCTTAATTTGGAAGCATGTGAGGCGCAAAGGGAATTAATTTTTCATGTCCCCTCTGCAACTAATCTTTTTTAAATACAGTTCTAATTCTTCCATCTAATGTCACCTCTCTAAGTTATTTCAATAGTGCTAATTAACTAATAATATTTAAAAGGCCTTATAGGAAAAAATATCATGAATGTGTGATGGTTATGTATATGAAAAAGAATTTATAGAATGATATAATAATCAGTCGATCATATTGATTGATAGTGGACTTGGTTTACAAAGACTAAGTGGTGAACTGATTGCCGACAACAACTTTCATATATTCCCACACATCACCCATTTATTTTTGCTTTGAGAAATCATTTGACTTCTCTCTCTACGTTTTAGCATGCATGTATGTATGTATGTTGAGGGAGGGAGGGGGGTATTGTATTTATTAGATTGACCCGACCAAACGCTGGATAATTGGGGGAAATACGTACTGATATTTTATTTCTGAAGGGAAAATGTAAGCAATATATTTTGCTTCACGGTAAAATTAATTAATTTTTTTAAAAAGTATTAAATGTAGAAGGGAAGAAATATAATTATTAACTCTGTAAGATGACTTATAGGACAGAAAAACACAACTTATAAAAGGTTATCTATAGTTAGAATCAAATGAGTAATCATAAAAGTCTTTAAACTGTACGGTGAAAATATTTATCCCTCTTGCTCCAATCTGCATGCAAGTCTAAAATAGTAGCAAGTTGAGCTGGTATGACTCATAAAATTCCTCTGAATATTGTAGTTACTAGTTGGACATGTGTGTGATTTCTTTGACTAGTTTAATGGCTGAGTCCGCTTCAATTTATCCAAGTTATAGAACAAGTGATCAAACTAAATGGTTTGATCGCTTAGTCTACAATTTGGTCGAATCCAACCAACTAGTGTGATCATCTGATCCAATTTTATACTAGAGTTTATTTGGATAGTACCAGACTAAGTTTATGCACACCTCTATCAAGACCACATGGATGAAACTGCAAGGAATGAGATGCATTTAAATGCATCGAATCTTCAAATTAAAATGCCAACGATGTTGGCCATTGTTTCATCTTTAGTTTATTGTTTTTCACGTGCTTCAATTCTCTCTGTAATTCATTTCCACACAATTTCATTCCCTTGTTTTTACTATTTGTGGTGACATTTTTAAATCGAATTGTAACTTGATGTGCAGTAAATTTATATATTTTGGTTAACTTGATCTGGGTACAATTTTTTTTTATCTATGAACAAAAAGTGTTGTGCTCGCGGCAATCTTGATTAATTACAGAGCAAGCCATTTTTGGAGAAGACTTGGCACAAGCCAACACAGAAAATAAAATCACAATTACAGTGTTTTCCTGGAAGAGTTGGAAGTACTGTTTTGGAAAAGAAATTATTATCAAAATTTGAACATAAAAGGGAAGTTCCAAAAACTTAATTGCCTTATTATTTAATGAATTTCAAAAAGCTTGACATATGATTTTTTCCCCCCTTGGAAGTCAGAATGGACCCTGTTTAACCAGAATTCGTTTCATGCATTTATGTCTGTATCTTCTTGTTTCGTTTGGGTCGCCATCGATTTCATTAAACAACTTTTATTTTAGGGGCCATCGCATTAATTCGTTCCATATTGTTTTGACTTCAAATATATAACCAAACGAGCCACGTGGCCCTCCCATACAATGCACCAGTTCGAAAACGCGGTAGAAAATTACATTTACGTAAGTCGAGGTAAATATGCGAAGGAGATTATCTTATTTTACAAAAAAACACTATTGAACGTACGTCTAGCTACTGCAAACACTGAGCCAAACAGACTCAATGGCATCAGATTCCATTGCGATAATCACTTCTCTCTTGCTTCCCCCAGTGTTATAAAATAGATAGAAGCAAAAAAAATAATGATATCAATTTTTTTCACTGATATGTTTTATCGCAGTCACTTCTCACTTCAATTTTTATTTTTAAATTAACTTAAAATGTTGAAACCGCCATTCTCTAACTGCGTGCGTGCGTGTTCCTTTCATTTGAGAGAGATATATATATGTATAGCTATCATAGTTCACTCTTAAGGCATTTTGGATGCATCTATATATTTAGGCAATTCTATGTTCAGCTTCGATAAAATTAAATTCATTATTGCAGGAATACACATGCATTGTAACTCTTGGGGGCTAGAAAAAAATTCATTTTGCTTAATTTTATATGAAACAATAAGAGGTAGAAAAATACCGAAATGTACACTTAAATGATCTATTCAGGGATTTGGTTCATAATAGAGTACAATAATATCGTGTGATTAATGCAGTTAGATATTCAACCCCATTTAATGTGACAAGACTTTATTACTGTTGTTGTTTAATTTTATATGTATGATGCGTATCCATGATCCTAATATTTCACAGTATTAGTTCTAATACATACATACATTCATATATCTGTGCATGCTGCCTTTACGTTCTAAAATTTTTGGGTCCATCACTGCTTCATTGCTATAGAAAATGTGGTTCCAAAGTGTAAAATAATTACATGTCCGTGTTATAATGTTGATTAATTAACAATAATTATATTTACTTTCATTGGAGATGTTGTAGGAGCCGTTTAGAGGAAAGGATGGGTGAGATATGGGTTGAAGACAAGTCAACGTCAATGCCACTTCATTGTGGGTACGTAGATAATGAATAGGGTCACATGTATGAGGGACACATATCGAAGGCCATGTACAGTTGTACACTACATAAAGGTAGGGACATGACATGGCCACCACATTTACTGGTTCTACCTAAGAACACTCAAAAGTCTCAAGGATTTAAAAAAAGAAAAGAAGCTAGAAGTGTGAACAATGCGATGGACGAAAAGGGTATTAAATGAGCAACCAGTTTTTGTGGCCCGTACTCTCTGTATGCAATTATGTATTACTCTTTTGGTACCCCATGTATGCAGCAAACCAATTATTAATCAAACAAAATTTAAAGTGAGTGGTCTTCTTGCGTGGCTCGACCTCACATGTGGAAGACCTAACAGCCAGCCAGCAATGCCAACTGATTGAGACCAAAAGCGTGTCTCGCTTCGCACAGTAGGCCATTGTGGGGTCTTCCTGTAAGAAATGAAACTGTTTGTGTTTCACTGGCTTTGTTCAGTGGCAGTCGCTCATGAGACGACACGCCTCTCAAATTTCCATTCACCTGGGGGGAGGTACGTGCGTGAATAGTTCTACACAATATTTAAATGAATGGGCCAGTGCTGGATTTCTACTTTGTTCTCACAGTTCATATACCTGAGGGATTAAAATGACAAAACTTGCTGCATCCGTGGCGGCCTCTCAATTATGCATCAAAAAATTAGTATCTAATTGATGAGTCTGTCTCCACTAAAGTCACAAGTATGTCTCCTAGAATTCTTGCAACAGAAAAACATGAATGCAAGTGCATAACATGTACTATAGGGATTTAGGGATTGCATGTATTGCATGTAACTCCATGTTAAACACCACAATGAAGAATCACAAATAAATGAACAATGATCCATCAATACTTAAGCTTTGCTGCTTGTTCCTCATGTTATGATCAGTGAACCAAAAAAAAAATTGAAGAAACGAAAAAGAAAAGAGCGAACCAATGGTCATGAACATGTCTGTACATGGATTCACCTTAGTATTAGCCCCGAAGGGTGCATCCTATGGCACCCATCTAATTCATAGGGCCATCTTGCGTAATAACAGTTGTCCTGTTCCCCGTTTCTTCACCTCTAAATTTATACCACTATTTACACAATCATCTTTCTTTTATGATACAATCATCTCGTGCAATTTCCATGGTATAATACAAAATCTCGAGGTGGGCCATTATCTTTCTCTAGCTCATTCACTAAATACAAAAGAATCAGCATGAAGTTCAACTTTCAAGATGACTATCAGATAAGAAAAAATGATGCTCTTGTTTTAACTCTGGAAAGATATTCTTCCACAAGCCCTTCAATCCTGAATAAATCATCTCTATCGAAGGTCAACAACATCAAACTTCAGGTTAGCATTCATAAAGACATGAGAGCAATGCTCGTAAATTGGGCTTCCATCAGAAGGCTCCTCATGGGGATGAAATCCACGTTGCTGACAGTTGCGAATTACCGACACACCGCCAGGATCAGACAGATGAAATATGCCATGTGGACTAGATCACCAGCAAATGCAGAGTTCTAATTAGCAACAGTAAAATATAATAAAGATAGAAGTTGCTTGCTAAATAATTTTAAGACTTGGAACATGCTGCTCTTGGTTCCTCAGATTTCATACAAGTTTATTCCGGTTTCTCTAGTTTCAAACCAGGCAATGTTGTTTTCCAGGTCTCTAACCCAAATCCAATTGCACAACTTGAATAGGCCTTGCAATCAAGTCAAAGTGCTCCTTTTTGACCCATGTTGAGTTTTAAGTTTGCCCCTTCAAAGGGAATAAAATGTTGGGAGTAGGAACCTAATCTCTTGGGAACTAAATTGCGTACTCGGTCTTATTTGACTATCATACATAATTAGAAAAACATTAAATATCGAGGTATCATATAACTTAGTCTGTACACGTTACCGAGTTCTTTTGTTCTTGTTTTCAATTTTCTCTTTCCTTTCAAGAACAGTAATGTCTAGTTGTCAACTCCAAAATCAATAAACAGACCATTTTTTTTCTAATCAATTTTCTATTGATACAAATGAGCATAAAAGGGCAAAATATATTTTTGTTGGACAAGAGTGTAAATTAAATTTAACACCTATAATATTGGGAAATCTTCAACCACATCAGGAACAATTTAACAACCAACCAGATTAGCCAAAATATGTCACGAACCACTTCAGTATTACAACGAGCAATCTAAATTTAAAGGGAGCAAAAATGCAATAAGAAAATGCACCTTTTCGCATCTGTAGGGGCCATGACAATTGCAATTGCCTCTGGTAGCATGATCTAAAAAAGTGCATAAAATATATCGTTTCAGCAAGATACAATCACAATAATATATAATTATGCATGAAGCTGCTGAACAAAGTCAAAGTCAAAGACATTACAAGATATAACCCTGTCATGCAATTATAATTGAGGGATCAATCCACCGATAGGTTCCTGAGCAAGCTAGGAAATCCTCCCCAAAAAATTAGCTAATAAGGTGGAAGGATCAACATGCTTAAACACAATATTGAGCACCCCATACTACTCAATGTGGGACTTAGGTATCCCATACTACCTTGCCAATATCATTAGCTAGTAGCGGAGTAATTAATTCATTGGGTTCATAAATGACCAAGAAACCCCCTCTGAAACCTACCAGCCAAATCACTAGTTAAAAAATCTACATAAGGGAGGAAGAAAGGATAGGGTTCAGCGAAAAGGAAGAATAAAGAAGGCACAAAGTACAAAATCAACAAAACTATAAGAATTAAAAATCAGTAAAGTAGAATTAAATAACTAGTTGCCACAGTAGGGTAACAAAAGAACACTCCATTTTAACCCATAAAGTGAGCAAGAGAGAAAAAACAAAATTATAGTCCCATTACCTGGTATGAGTAATGTGTGTGGAGATCTACTGATGACATGAAACAAGTCTGCGATGGGTGTGTCTGCAATCCAAATGAAAAATTGACGAGACAAACAGATGACACATAAAGCTTTAATGTCAAAAAAAATGGATGAAAGAATTGGCCAAGAGAAGGGGAGAAAAAAAGGACAAAAACATTTAAGTATGCTACAAAATTTGCCACAGAAGCTTGCTCTTTCTCAAAAGAGCCTATCAGTTGCATAAAAATTACTAATATACTTATCAACAAAATCAACATGATGTAAGAAAACTACATGATATAATCCTTGTTGCCATCTGACAGATACAAAGAACATATTCTTTGATAGAATTAAGAGAAAGGATAAGAGAACTTCCACCGATGAGGATAAAGGAGCACTTACATGTATCCAGCCTAAAGGAAAAAGTGATAAACGGTCTTGAACTTCAAATATCTCTTCCTCATTCAATGTTTGGCACTGAAAAATAAAAGCAATTAGCTAAATAATTATAGAATGGGAAAATAATGAGTAAATATTGAATAGTAAAATACACAAGTAGATTAAGATGTTAATGAACTATAAAATTGCATTTCCTACAATCTTGTATTTCAAACTCTTACGCATTAAGCAATCAAATGATCCTATTTATAATCATTGCATATGATAAGCAGTATCTTATAAGTTCATTAAAGCTGACCACAGAACTGGTTGTTTGAGTAGAATTCTCTCACACAATCCACAGTAGTAATGGAGTTTCAAGCAATGCTTCCACTTAACTAGTTATAAGTTATCAATAATATCAATAGTGAAAAATGCAAGACCTCACCACACCAGGGCATCTCGAAGTTAATATGGAATTAAACATTATACCATTCAGTATAAGGATCTAAATGGAATTAACCTGTGCCCTTTGAAGGATTAAAAAGTAAGGGATTAGATCGCATTGTGATTGAGGGAAAGTAACATAGAGCACAAAACTTAGGCAAGAACTTCAAGTTGATTGTTTTCTTACCGTGTCAGGGGTTGATTCCTGCTTTGGGATTATGAGTGTAGTAATATGGAAAACCCTGTTTCTCTACATCCCCACAAATCGCAAACGCCAAAAACTATTATTAGCAATCAAGACATCTAGAAAATGTCAACACAATTTAAAAATTTTGAAAGCTCTTACCAGGGACCCTGCAAGAACACCACAAGTCTCTAGGTTCTTCCGTGTATTTTCCAGAGCCAATCTCAAAAAATCATCCATCATTTTGACAGGCTGCAAAAAGAAATTACATGAAAGTAAGATGACTTGAACCCAATATAACAAACAAGCAAGACAAACTACAAACAGAACAAGTAATGATAATGACCGAGATAAGCAAAGAAACATATGATTTCTAAAAGAATTATGGCACTTACAATATGTAGGTGCTGATATCCAGCAGGACCAAGTGGAGAATCCGAAGAAGACTTAGCTGGTCCTGGCCTTGGATCTGCAACTCTTGAAGGAGGAATTGGCGCATATTCTGGCTGAACCTGGGCAAGAACTGGAGGAGGTGAAGGTTGCCTGATGTTGAGCGACTGGAAGTGACTGTCCCCTGATTCATTCAATAGAGGAGGACATGACTCATCAGCAGGATGTGACCAACTTCCATCATCCAAGGAGAGTACTGAATCCATTGTGGACATGCCTGCTCTGGGGTCACCATCTTTAACTGCCACAAGATCATATTCTCCATCCTGATTCAGACTATCAATATTGACCGCCAAAAAAAAAAAGAAGTGTTACAATTTTACACTCAGTAATATTTTGGGTAGAATGCTGAATAAAACACAGTAAGGTGACAATTAACAAACAGGATAATCTTCTAATATGCTTGCTTTTTATAGAAAGAATAATTTAGATAAAAAGGGGCAAGGGAACTTCCATAAAGGAAGTACACTACAATAGCCAGTGCAAGAACCAATAAAGTCAAGCCAAAAGATTAGAAATGATTAAAAAGGCCTACTAATTTCATTCTGAAAGAGAATTGTATGTTCCTAACCTTGAATTCTCAGGGCTAGTCAAATCATTACTGCTTGGATAGTGAACCTACAAACATCCAAAATAAAATCTATATTTTATTAAACGCAAACACTCTTAATTTGCACAAAACAAGAATGCCACCCTGTGATAGCACCTTCATTCCTGCACTAGGTCCAAGCCACTGGCCACGAAGACCATTTGGTCCCAAAAATGAGTGTCTGGATAGAGTCTCCTCCTTTGGAAGAGGTAAACTGAGAGATCTACACATTCCCACAAGAGATTATCATATAGCATAATTAAGCATATGCCTACACACCTTCTGAAAATAAACCTTAAGGGGGGGGGGGGGAATCAATATTTGTTCAATAAATCACAACTCACAAAATACAAGCTGCTGAAAAACAAAGGAGTAGCCAACAGAAGATGTTCAGAGTGAAATAAACTTGAGTTGCGATATAATATATAAGCACCCAAGATATGCATATAAGGCAATGATATTTATGATAGTGAATGCATAATTATTAAACAACAATTCTTTTAAAAACTACAATGAAAAAAAGAATAAAAATCAAATACTAACTTCTAACCGTTCTTTCCTCTATTTATTCTTTTAACTTTTCCTTTTGGGGGCATGGGGGAGAAGGTCGACAAAAAGGAATGTAAACCATGAAACATGGAAAATTAAACTTATTTAGCTGTAAAAACCACAAAAAGAATTTAATGATTAAAAGAGGAGTTGGAACTCAGAACATCGAAAACCAGCCATCCAAGCTCAAATTTGATAAGCAAAGTAATGATGTCCTGGAATGGCTAAAACAAAAGAGGTTTCATGAAAAAAAAAATGTAGCTCTTACTCACATGCAGGCCACATATATAAATAGTCCAAAAGAATATAATACAATTAGCATAAAGAACATACAGTTTTTGAAACTGCTTATCAATAGGCGCAGCATTTGAAGATATGTAATGATCCGCATTATTATCAGATTTCCATGAAGACTGCAGACCCATCCCAGTAGGCAGCAGCTGTATCAAGCCCAGAAAAGGGGGGAAAGGGTTAATGGGTCTAAACCTCATGTAGGAAAATAAAGCACAAATATTTTAAATATTGAGAATTAAACAACTGAATCACAGACTGTCATTTCAACTCAAAAGGAAATAAATGAAAACTACTATAAATTCTCTCAAGAACACAAATGGCATCTTGATCATACGAAATGGAAAGCAATCAAATAAATTGAAATTTGTGCAGAACACAGGTAACCAACAAAAATAATGCATCATCAATAGCTTACCTGTTTAGAATCCATTCTTGAGTAAGAATTATTATTGACAGCAGGCCATTCCAAAGATGAAGTCGCTGAACTGTGCAAGGCCTTGCTGGGGTCATTAACCTTAGGAAATTGAGCATTCCCATGTAACTCATTCAATTCGTTAACCTTTTGTTTGAATTCTGGCTTCAAAGATTCAAGCTCATCCAATACAGCTAGCAATCTCTGACGTGAAAGAATGAAAGGAAAATAAAGTTATTGCCGCATACTGGATTGTATTTAAAACCAAAAAGGGGCAAGATAAATACGTCCAACTCACAAAATGGCAAATTTTGCAGTTGCTTACCCTCTTATATGCTGTTTTTTCTTTGGGAAGTGAAGCTTGGTAATCTCGATGAAATGGTATAGTTTCAGAAACCAAACTTAAGAAGACAAAAGGCAAGTACAGTAAGAGAAAAATATAAAGGTTTAAACAGAATTTAACTGCAATGTTACCAGTTCATAGCTGAGGAGATCAAAGGATGTTTCACATTTTACCTTGAAAATCTGAGAAGTATGATATACAAGTCGACTATATTGTTCTCCTCCCGGTAGATATTAGCCTAATTGCAGAATATAAAATGATTACTCCACAAAATCACCAAGGAAAATAATAAAAACCCAGAAGCAAGCACCAAATGCATAGGTTAAAATTAATCTAAACGTAACTTATAACACTGCGAATTATGATAGCAAAAAAACACTCTTCCATGCAGATATGAGCATCTGTTTCCATGTGCCATAACCAAGATAAAGATGAATGAAAAAAAAAAATCAACAAAACCACCTCATCTGCAGTTCTGCACCACCTGGACAAACCTTAGTCACATCATAGAAATATCCTGACATTCAAGCTTGTTTGATAAAATTCATACTTCTATCTGTATCAATTCAGCATGCTTGAAGATAAAGGGCTTTTCTATGCGAAATACACATCTCATTCAGCAAAAGCAACAGTAGTCTAGAGGTGGTTGATTCAATCTTCAATCTACTCTCAACTGTAAAAAGGAAATTATAGATGTTTCTACATCAAGGTGTTTGCCACGGCTGGCTGTGTTGCTTGATATTTTATATTGATTAGCATCTTTCATTTATCAGACTGTGCAGATCCATCATTCTATTATTTTCAAAGTCCCTATTATTTTAGGTCCTCTTCATAGGACTTACAATAAGTTGATTACTCATGTAAATTCCCTAAACTCATTTGGGTGTGTTCATTCGATCCTAGTACGTCGGAGACCACGTTTCAGACTCTGCAACCTTGCCCTATTGAAAATACGCTCACTTTCTCTTATGCCAATGGCGATCACTGAAAGGATATAAAATATAAACAAAAAAAGAATAGAAACTAACATTCATATCGCCGCATAACAACTTAAGGCATCTTCCTAAGACGCGGGAATAAAAGAACCACCATTGCACTTTCACTCATGAAATTGTCGTCCGTAATTACAAAGGACCTCTTCCATATGACCAAATGCACGGACAAATCACAGGTTTCTCTTCATAGCTTCGAGAAACTTCGAGATGAAATTACTAATTAAAGAGAATTAAAACCCTATTATCCCCACAAATCGATAATTGAAGGAAAACAAATCCACCACGCAAGGAAAAGAGGGAATCGAAGACGCGAGCTGGAGAAGAAATTTAAAATAATACCTGTTTGAGAAGATTATCGGCAATTCGGTAATAATAATGGAGGGGTATGCGATTGTCAACGTCCACTTTGGGAGCGACGGATTTTACGTTGATCTTCATCTTCTCCGGCAACGTAAGCCAGTGCCGCAGAGCTCCAATTGACGATGCTGCGAGCCACGCGTCTCTGTTTCTCCGGGAACGAGTACGGATGTGGGTTGAAGCTTGAAGGAATGATCAAACAGTAAAGGGTGTGTGTCAAGTTCAAGTGCTAAACTCCTCGTCGTCGTTTCGAAGAAGGAACATGCGAACTGTATATGAATATGTTGGAAATTAACGACATTTTGTGAGGTAACGGAAATTAAAAGTTGAAAAACCCTGCTAGTCATTTTCGGCCGCTTTTATAGAAAACTTTCTCCATTTTAAGTATCGTCGATGTAAAATATTAAATGATCACTTCCAGAATCTTGCCAGTTATTCCATGACAACATCCTTAATCACAAAGAAAATTCCAATACAACATCCCAAACTATTATAAAAGTATATCAATAAGTGAACATATTATAAAACAGCAGGTTATTTTTTATAAAAAAAATTATATACCTGATTTCTATAAAGATCATCAGCAGCGCAATGCTTCATCAAAGTAAATTTGGCAACTAAAAGGACCATTAAGACCCCGTAATACCCAACAAAGAACAAGAATGATAATAAAGATCAAATTCCTTGTTCAAGCCTGTGTTTAGTGCAGTCTATGGTGTAACGTGTGCATGTTTCTTGCGTCTTGGCACAACCTGAAGGTCAAGGTTCGTTCTGCAGAGGTGAGGATATTAGCTGGACCCTAAGAAATATGAACTTGTTTCGTAAGAAAAGTATGATTAAATTAACATGAATCAAAACTTTAATAATTAGGTTTGATTCATTGGACTCAGGTGAGTATATGTTGGTGGCCTCCCCTTCAACTGCCCCATACCCTCCATCTCAGAATCTCATCGCATTACTCAAAATCATGTTTACCCAGAAAATTAATTCTCTAATGGCTCTCCCTCTTTCCATTTAAATTTACCAAACCATGCCTTACAGTTTTTAAAACCACTCTCATTCTCATTTTCAAGCGTGCTAGCTGATTTTGATCATATTTTATGAACAAAAAGGTTTTGGTAGTTAATGTTGTTGGTCGCTCTACATTGAATAAACCTGGAAATTAGTACCTACTTAACTAACCAGACCGCTTAAACGAGGAACCCAACACTGGCTACCCGTAGTTACCTATATAATGTGATCCGACTCAATACTCTTCTTTATCATCAACTGAAAGCATATATCCCGCAAAAAGCTTCGATCGGCTATGGCATTCCAAGGGAGTGTCAGACTCTGGATCATAGCTCTGGCTCTGCTTAACATCTCTCTATTATCTAAAAACTGTGGTACGTACGTATCCGTAAAATGTTCTGTTCGATTAATCTGTTCATTGTTACTGACCAGAAATCTCTTGACACAGGTATTAATGCCGACGATGACGACGTAGGGTCTGGCGGGGCGGAAGGTGGCGGGGTGGGGTTTGGCGGTGCCGCCGGAGCTGGAGCTGGGGGTGGTAGCGGAGCTGGGTTTGGTGGTGGTCCCGGAGGTGGACTTGGTGGGGGCGGGGCTGGATTTGGCGGCGGCGGAGGTGGATTGGCTGACCCTCGAGAAATTGCCTCCGAAGCCTTGCAATGTTTCGATGATAAATACGTAAGCACGCAAGATCGATCTATAAGTAAGATATTACTAGTAGTGAATTATGATGAGAGTACAGTAGTGAAGAAGAAATGTGAGTATGAAACAGATATATAGAAGCTGCGAAGAACCGAGTAGATTGAGCGAGAAAGGGTACCTGAACGTGCCGCCGGAGAAGACGGAAGAGTTCTGCGAAGGGCCATGTGCGTCGGAGACAAACCTGGTGCTGAGCTGCATCCACGACATATTCAGTGATTTCTTGTTCGAAAACAAGGCAGCCATAAACGACGTCGCCGCAACCATCAAAGCAGGATGTGGATACGGCCCAGAAAGAGGTAACTTGTAAATTTGATTAGCTAGATGCATGGAAAACAGATCTGATATGAGATATTAACCAACTGTGTGTAGCAGGAGACTTCGACGTGGCAAAGCACATTCAGAAGTATGAAGGAAGCAGGGGACACAAGGCGGCCAGTGCTCCTCAACTCATCATATGGATGCTTTCCTTCATCATGATGGGCCGTCTTATATAAGTCCTCTCGCTTTTGTTTAAACTCGTCGTCACCGGTCAATTAATTTTATGTTTGCTGTATTATAATACATGACTCATTTGCTTTAATCTTCAAAACTACCACTATTTAAGTTAGTTAAAGTAAAAATTAAACAAAGTATTTATATGTGCCTTTGACATCGTGTAATTTGACTCCACTAGAGTTTCAATAAAATGCGTGAATTTTCTTTATGCATAA
>JANTPZ010093082.1:0-16572 GCA_025593235.1 Vachellia pachyceras | reverse complement strand
ATTCCAGCACCAAAAGTCGGCCAAACTTGCAGAAATGAGAGAGGAAGAGGCGTGAGACATAGAAGCAAGAAGAGGAAGAAAATCTCCAAGAACATCAAGTCTAGGAAAGTGAACTACCAAAGAACTCTTTTGGAAGGATAGGAAAGAGAGCTTTCAAGTTCAAGAACTAGTGGAAGATCAATGTAGCAAGAACTACTAACTTTGCACTAATAGTTGCTTTGATAATTGTTTGTGACTTGTGTTTTATTGTATGACAAAACTTTGATGTTTGAATATGTAATGGTGTGCTTTTAGTATGTTTTGGCTATATACAAAGTTGCTAGTGAATTTAGTATATCACATGTTCAAGCATATGTTATTAAGTTATGAATGACTGTCATGCTTATTGGTGTCTATGTTAGTATTTTTGCTATTGGGATTTCTTAGAAATCTTATTCTTCCAAACTAACCATTCCTAGATCCAAGTTCAAGTAAAGGCAAAGGCAAGGTGAGTGAAGAATATATGGAGCTTTATGTGGCATTTTTGGATGCAAAGTTTGTACTGTTCCTTTATGTTACAAATTTAAGTGTTTTGGATTTAATGTATTCCTTAAACCTTTACTTGATGAACATGTATATATGTATGGATACATGTATGATCATGTATAAACAAGTTAGTTTAAATTAAGCATATTTTTGGAGCATGTTTTGTAATTGGTAAAGTTTTAAAAAAGGGGTCTAACACCCTTGAAAAGTCCACAATTTTGAGTTACAGGGAAAAATAGTAAACAAAATCCAATTGATCTGAACTTTTTCAGAAAAATAGTTCATATAGTGAGCTTTAAAATGAGTCAAAGATCACTGAATTTGGACATCTACACAAGAAGTTATGACTTTCCAAAGTTAAGAGAAAAACTTGAAAAATTGGAAAATGATCATAGGAACAGTACAACTTTACGGAATAAACTGTATTAATTGGGCATGTTTTTGGACAAGTGAGTATTTTTTCCATGTAGAGAATGTTATAAGCTTTGTTTAGAAATTGGAACCACTTAATTTTGAATTTTCTAGAATTAGTTATGAATTTTTAAAATTGGGCTAGCAATATGAAATTTTTGACCAAATGAATAGCAACTCGAGCAAAATTTTAAAATTTCAATTCGTTGGTCATTTCAAGTTCTATGAAACTTTAAAGTGGTTCAATAAAAGTAAGTGGAATTTGAAAATAATATACTCATGTTAGTTTATAGAATTATTTTAAAAATGAATTTTTTGTGGACTCCAAATTGATTTTCTTTTAGATGCTAGTTTATAGATTTAAAATGAATTTTTTATTTGTGGAATTTCGTTTTTTTACTAGACTTTGTGGAAAAGAACCTAATCACCTTGAATGCATAACTGCATAAAAATGTTTTTAATAGAATGCTTAAAATTATTTATTAAAAATAGTAGAATTTCTCATTGTTAACCAACATGTTTGCATTATTAAAAGAATGCTTTGAATTTCTCATTATTCACTTTATATAATAAATGGTTTCATTATTCAACTATTGTTGTATTTAATTATTATTGAGGGAGTATAATAGGGGAGTTTAGGAAAAATATGATAAATACAATAAATGAGTATTATATTTATAATCAAGCTCAACTTGATACGGATTAACTCTGTAGATTAAAATAGATAAGCTAAATGAGTCTTTTATTTATAATCAAGATCAACTTGATATGGATAAAATCATGCAGATAAGAAATTTGTTTTTAGATCATTAATTATAGAAAACTCTACAAAAGTTGATTAAACTTTTACAATCCAACCGTATTTTATCCTGAATACTCAACACAAGTTAATACTTGTAAAGAAAACTTCTTTGTTCATCAACTCCTAAAATAACTGAATACAATTAGGTCTATAAATAAAGAAACTTACTAACCTAATATGACATAAAATATCAAGAAAAAACAATATCCTAAATATTGTAAATATAATTTACCTAATTGATTTTATAAGATAATATCATCGGATAAATATCTAAAGGATTTATTTAAAAAATATACTAAATTTAAAAAGTTAAATTAGTAAATGAAACATAAAATATCTAAAAACATTATTAATCTTCATCACATCTAAGTCATTTGGTGGACTTTTTTTAGCTGTTAGATCTACATCACAACTCCAATCAAATCATATCTTAAGGATTGAAGGGGTAACACCAATTAAAATACATGATAAAATCATAAGTTGATTAAGGTTTGAGCTGCAAATTTCCGTTCCCCTTGAGACAAATGAATCAAATGTTGAGAAAATTAATCATTTTTATACAATTCCATCGTTTTTAACCATTTAAAATATTCATCTCACATTTTAGAAAATACTACTATAATAACTAAAGTTATTTTTTTAAATTTAGAGACTAATATTTTAAATGGTTAAATATCGGTATTGAATTGTAGTGAATTAAAGTTTAAACATTAAATTTTAGTTAAATTAAAATTATAGTGATTGAATTGTACTGGGTTAAAATTTAAGAATAGAGTCATTATTAATGCGAAATTACAAGTGTCCAATGATTAATTTTTCTGAAGATGTTTCTAAGAAAAATGAAAAAGGAATTTTTTTTTAAAAAAAATTTATTAGCATTTTATTCATTTATTGATAGGAAACAATGAAAAAGGCAATTTTCCCCCAGCTATGAGTTTGAGTATCCCTTTTGACCTCTTCCTTCAGCGTACACTTCACACGTTGGCTAATGGCTAGTTACCATCTTCACTACCAATTTGTATATGACTCTCCATCAAGCTGCTGCTCCGGCCGCTTCCTCCGTTTTCAACTCCGAACCACCGTCCAGGCGTCGCTGTTAGCCGCTTCTGCCGCCGATATCACTAACGACGAGTGGAGCTTCTATTAGGTATGTATTGGTTTTTCTCACACTTCAGCTGAGTTGATTCTAAAATTTTCTCTTCTTTCATAGTCAAGTTTACCGGTCGGACAATTAGTTTATCTTCACCTATTGGTAATTTATTTTCGTTTTTCCTGCGTAATGTGTTTTGCCCTGCCCTTTGTGGCTCTAATCGGTTACCATTAGCAGCTTCATATGCTCTCCGGGCGGCATTGTGTCTAATCGTTACGTACTTAATTGTTGGCACGACATTTTAAAATTTAGTTAGAAGTGAGGAACGATTAAGGCGCTGTAGATAATTTCTAGGATCTTCTCCTCTGGTTGTTAATATTAGGAGAAGTATGTATTGCCAAACGGAATCGCCTCCAGTATCTGATTTTTTACTTATTGCATACTTTATCTTGGTCATTTTCGGTAAAACTCCCAATCTGTATGTGCTTCCTGATGAATGGAACCTCTTGTGGTGGGAAAACGACTCTCATTCTGGCCCCATCTTTACTGTTCAAATAATCTACTGATTCTGAAAATGCTATTCAAAGAAAGCACCTATAGCCAAAAATTAATTCCCAAGTACACCCTAGAACATGGAATTATGTATCCCCTCTATTTCAAGCTCCACGATTTTAAAATCCCAGATCTCTTGAGCTCTTCTGGTTGCTGCCATTGAACTTGTTCAAGCTCCGAGTTTGAGGGCCAGCTGGTTTATGCTTTTAGTTTGTTAATATGTCAACATTATATCATCTTTGTTTGGCACCCTAAAATAAATTCCATTTTCATTTTTCAGAAATTCGATCTCCCAAAATTAAGTTCAGACCCTATGGTGAAAGTTTACCTAACTATCCTCATAAACTAGCTTTTTTTTAGAGAGAATTAGGACAGAAATGAGAAGTCTCGAGTGATCCAAGAACATTACTTTTCTCACAGAAATCATTGAATGTGCATAATGGAGTTTGCCTGTAAGTAATGCAACAGGGATTCATTGCCTGATTGAAAAAGTTAACTCACTGAATGGTGAGTGCCGAATTTAAATTGCTATAAATTTAAACAACAGACATTTAAGAAGTCCAAGCATTCAAAACGAGGGAAACACAATATAGTACTTATACTGTGAAATTGTCTATAATTATTATCATAAATTTTTCTTGTTCAATCAAGGAGATAAATATGTGCATCTCCTTAATTTGGTAAATGGGGTTCTGGAGATTGGAAATGGGTGTCCCATTTCTTAAGATTTCATAATTTAAAGAAAAAGAACAGTACTGATTGCAAATCTGAAGGTGGAGGAGAAGATTGAAGAAGAGTCTGGCAATGGGTTTTTCAAGTCACATTTCATCAGAATAAAGGAAGGCTCCTCATTGTCTTCTCTATTGTGCAAACCAACCGCCCTTGCATGCCGCCAATTTCTTCAATGGGGATTTGGGTGGAAAAATAGAAAGCCTTTGAAAAACAACATGACAATGGTGCCTTTTGATTATTTTGATGTGCCAACATGAGTTCCATTTTCCCTTCTCAAAATGATAGGATCCTCTTCTGTGCTTCCTGTTCTTTTCCTAAATGACATCCTTTCAAGACAAAATTTAGTTAATGGATCCAGTTATACCTCACACTAGAGGCTTTCAAAGGATAATGATTATGGGGAATGGGTATGGAATCGGATGATGAAGATGAGAGAAAAGAGATTTTTGCCATGGAGAGAAATTAGTTTCTGGATGTTTGGCAGTATGTTACTTAATCAGGAAGATTATTTCTTAAGTGCTTTTTAATAATTCTGGGATATCTACCTACTGATTAAATAATTATTTCATTAGATGTTGAAATTAACTAACAATTAAATTGTTTCTCAGTGATATTTAAATTGTTAAAATTTTGTACTTTGAATCTTGGATGATGAATTGATTCATTATTTTGAAAAATCAATTATTGTCTTACTCATTCTTTTTACCACCATGTAGGAATTTGAAGACCTAGAATCCACTTTTTGCGATCATGTTCTCAAATTTGTTTTTCACATTCATTGTTCGCCGTCTATCTACCAGCAAGAAGCTTCCAAACATTTCCAAAATAAACTCTAGGTACAAGAACTTGGCTATACGAGAAGCCCAGAATGCTCTCACTGAATATCTCCATGGCACAAGTTGCTTACCCTATGTTTATGCTGAGCATATTAGTAAGAACTCTCCTCTTTCCCTTGCTAGCCTCATAGCGAAGGTAGATTTTTCGACCATCACTTTCTCAAAAAATCTCAAGAAATTCCTTAGGTACCATCCCATCAATGAGTTTGAATTTTTCTTTGAAAGCATTGGCATAGACTATAATGACATTTCTGGGTTATTGCCTTCGAACAAGTTTTTCTTTTCCGAAGATCGGACTCTTCTCGATGCAGCTGCTGTGCTTGCGGAATTTGGATTTCCATGGAATGAGTTGGGTAAGTTGTATGTGGAGAGAAGTTCTATATTTTTGAGTAGTGCAGAAGAGCTCAAGTCTAAGCTATCAGGGTTTAAGAAATGTGGTTTTTGTAATGTTCATTTAGTTGGTATATGTTTAGCTTTCCCTTACATTTTGAGCGGGGGATGCGAAGTAGGTGCTGAAAGTGAAGCATTGTTAAATTCTCTGAAGTTGGTGTTTTTTGATTTTGAACTAGCACTATATGTTGAGGAGAATGTGAATTCCTGGCACCAGGTATGCAAGAAAATTCAGGTATTTTACGATTTAAGTGATGATAAGGAAAGGTTTGTGGAGCTCATAGGAAGAAATAAAAACATCCTTCTTGAACATGGGGAAGAGGTTTTGATTCAAAAGGTTGAGTATTTTTGTAGATTCGGTGTAAACAAGGAGGAGGTAGCTGTGTTGCTTCTTCAGAGCCCTGAATTGTTGAGTCTTAATTTAGAGAAGCCTGTGATTGACATAATGACTTTATTGGAATATTTTGGTTTGGAGATTGAAAACCTGAAGGATATCAGTCAAAAGTATGATCATGTTTTGGGGACAAACAAAATCGCCAATCTGCCTTGGGTGATGAGGGCTTTGGACTTACATGAGTGGTTCTTTGATAAAATCAAGAACGGTAATCATGAGTTGCTAAGGAAATATATAGCAAGCTACCCTGATGAAGACCAAGCTGTAGAATACCAAAGAAGCCTGGAGATGATTCAGGTTTCAAGAACCCCGAATCATACCATGAGTAAACTAAATTTGTTGCATAGCTGGGGCTTTGGGGAAAATGCTTTAACATTTGATCTCTTAGCTCACTTGCATGGCACTAGTACTGAATTAAAGGAAAGATTTGATTGCCTTCTGTCTTTAGGGATTGAATACTCTAAGCTTTGTAAGATGATAAGGATAACCCCTAAGATCCTAAACCAAAATGTTCAATCTATAGAGCAGAAGGTGAGTTTCCTCTGTCTGGGAATGGGGTGCTCCATAGGCTATCTATATACATATCCGGGTTATTTGCTTTTTGGATTAGAGAATCGCATTAAGCCTAGGTACAGATTTCATATGTGGCTTGCAGAAAAGGGTCTATGTACCATAGACTATTCCATTGCAAGCTTAGTTGCAACTAGTGAAAAGGCTTTTCTAGCTCGTGTGTACAAAATGCACCCAGCTGCTCTAAAACATTGGTTTGAGCAATTCCGGTTCTAAGACATTTCCGAAAGAAGGCACAGAGCTCCAAAAGTGAAGACCAACCATCAATCGTGAAGGTGATTCTCTCAGCCCTTTGCTGATATTCTTCTTCAACTTCTGTCACGTTTTTCCGTTCTTGTATGGATGCCATCCCTATTAAATATGATATTTTGTTCGATCTAGAATCCTTTGCTGATTCGAAATTTATTATTTTCTTCAGGATGTCCTTTTTTATATACTAAGATTGTATCATTGCTCCGCTGGATTTTCTAGCCTGAATATCTTTTCTTTCTCAACACGTTGAAAATATTGAGAAATTTGCAAGTAACTGTTAAAAAGACAGCTACTTTCTACTTGTAATGTAATATGTGCCTATACGGGTTTGACAGTTATGTTTATGTCTTGGTACATCCATTTGCAAGTAACTGAAAAGGCTTTGTTGTTGGTGGTGGTACATCCATTTACTGTGATAGCCTGGATGTTGTGTTCTAAAAACTTTTTCTTTATTCTGATTTCTGAATTTTAAGTTTCTTGCATGTTATGTTACTCTCATATTGCAACATCATACATTTGATTTGATGCAGATACCTTTGGCGATTTATGATGGTTGAATTTGCTAGATTGCCGCTATAGATTCTGCCTCTGGAGGGCAAGGTAAGAAGGAGAGAGAGGCTAAATTTATGCTCTAAAGTTGCTCATTTGCACAGATACATTATCTATCATAGATATATTATTTTGGTTTAAGTGGGACATTAGCTTTTTATTTAACTAGGATTGGATAATCCAGGGTAAGGATTTGAGCCATACAAGACTTAATTATAGAGTATGCACTTGTTGTTCCTGTTTTCTAGTTCTCAAGCCTGGGGTATTTTTTACAGTTTCCTCCAGTCAGCTTGCCCTGTTTCTTGGATTTTGTCATGTGTAGATGGTGGACTTTACGTGCTCCCTTTCAAGGTTGAATTAACTCACCAAGTGGCAAAGAAAGATTGAAAAATAATATTTTATCTTCTCCTATACTGGCTCTTCAACACCATTGGTCATAATGTAGTTGGTTTTTATTCCATAGTAACTTTTCTTCTCGTTGACTACTTATTCACAGCATGATTTTTGTTTCATTCCGTAAGAACATTTCTGCTAGTTCATCTCATCATAGAAAAGGCATGAAGTGGTTAGAACTTATTCTCAGCATGATTTGGTTGCATCTTGTTGAACATAATAATATCTTCATCTTGAATGCCGCCTTGAATGTTTTGTATTGCCATTAGCCCTAAATAAAGAGAACCCATCATGTCCTGAAGGCACTCAATGAAAGAGGATGTCATAAACATCGCATCGTTTGGAGTCAAGGTGTTCAGAGTTTGGATTCTGATCACCGCAGAAGTTGACGAAGCAGCAAATAGCCAAGGAAGTGGTTTAAATGAAAACCCAGAAGTAAAACAGCAGCAAAGGAGAGTTGTGGCCCATGTCCGCCAATATCTTCAGATGACAAAGTGATACGTTTGACTATGTAGTATGTATCTTTGTATCATGAACAATTGGGAATCTTGAGGATGATAATTCTAACCGTGATTTTGATTCATCAGTATTACTTGTAGATGCCATTATTTGTTATTCACATTGCTGTCTGGTAGTTGTGATATTGTCTTGAACACAAGACTTTTGCACAACGATATAAACGTTGCGCAAGAAAAATATATCGGAAAGAATGCATTATTATATATATCCTTAGGGCACAAGATTAAATTTTGATGGACTAGAAATATGAATGAGATTGGAGATGAGAATAGACTTTAAAATTACATTTGATATAGAATAATAGTATTTGAAGGAAATGATTGTCTTAGTTTCATTTTAAACTATCATAAATTACTACACCACAAACAGATTATTGGTTCATGTAAAGAAACTAAAGGCATAATTTGAACCAAGCTTGGTGTACAAGCTTGAAGATGCAAAACGTGTGATAAGACCCGGAAGAACCCCAAAAGAAATTCCAACAAGGCCACAATCATAGGAGGAAGTCTTGTTGAAAAAAAAAAAAGCTAATAGCATGAGCTGCAGAAGATGATCAACTGGTTTATTATTTTTTGGGTTAATATCATGATTGATTCTTACAATTTTATTAATTTTTGGTTTCGATCCTTGACCCCCTCCTTGTATTGAAAGAAATGGGGGAGGAAAGAAAACTATGAGAGAAAATTGAGGGAGAAATGAGTTTTCCCCTATTTTGATACAAAGGAAACTGTGGGAGGAGAGAAAAGTTGGAGAGAAAATAATATGGGTCATACACCCCATTTTCTCTCCAACTTTTCTCTTTATATATGGAAAGAAAATGAGAAGAAAATTTCTTTCCAGTAAGTGCCCCTCATATCCAACTCCAAAATAAAACTTTTCTATTCTTAAAATAGAAAATCAAGCTTTTAATTATCAAATTTGAAATTGAAACTTTAGGTATCTAAGCTTAATTTGACTCATACAACCTAATTTTTTTGGGCCACCAGCTGAAAGCAAGTGCAGACAAAAAGACAAGAGAAGCATAAATATTTTGCGAAACTGCAAGTTCCAAATTTCCATATCATATAGTGGGTACGCAAGATGTAAACGACTATCATCATTTTGAATAAAAATACTATGGAATATCATATTTGCCTAGGGCTACACCCACAGCCTCGGGTTGTTCATACCCACCCTTGTATATTTATAATTATTTTATATATTTATTTTCTCATAATATATAAATATTTGGTCCCACAAACTAACATTTAATCTTAGCCTAGTGGTCATGAGTTGGTTTAAAAGAACCTACTCTTAGATATCCTAGTCATACATGGGCCCAGTAGAAAATAAACGGGCGGGTTACAAATTTACCATTGAGTCAACTTATCTCACCCGTTTCTCAATCCTACACACAAGTCTCAAATAAGAAAAATTAATATTAACTTATTCCAAAAGTCTTTAGATACCTTTAGACAATTTACAGGAATTATGAAATGAAAAGATGAGTTTACCCTCACTTATTAATTCACAATCCAACGTGCCATGAATAATAAATCAAGAAGTGGCTATGACAATTTATCCTCACTCGCATGTCTCTACGAACTTAACAATAATTTATGAAAAATTTTCAGAACTTGATGACAGTATTAATTCCTAACCTATGTAATTTTCCAAACAAAAGAGAGTTGATGCTCTTTCCATCTTATTCTCTATCAAGTTCCTAGGCAATTAATTACACGCAATGCAATCCGGTGACAATTATATACCGCTCGTATGTTCTCATATACAAAATGCATCAGTCAGATTTTTGCTTTTTTTACTACTATAATTTTATTTATAGAACATAGAGAAGAAATTATTTAATTCTATTTACAAGACACTACACAAAATTATCCATTTAACTTTTTGTTTTATTTATTATTGTGTTGACTTTGTTCTCATTAAATAAATGCATATTAAAAATGATAGAGTTGTAAAGTTGTTAATTTTAAAATAGATTTAATGTAATTCAAGACTTTCTTTAATCTGTATGAAACATATTGAAAGTCGTTTATAAATAAGATCATATAAGTAACTTCTTTGTCCACAAGTAGACATCAATTAATGATACAAATTTATGATTGTCTAATTTACATTAATTAATAAGCATACGCTTAAGTATGGTGGTCAAATGGCACATACAATATGTGTGTGTGTGTGTGTGTGTGTGTGTGTGTAAGCATGATAGATAATTTAATTTTGATACTGCAGCATCGTTATCATTTATGTAATTACTATATGGACAAACTTTATTGAATAATTATTAGGCCTAGAAGAATACAAGTGTAGCTTCTTCAATCAAGTTGAATTTGACATTAAGATAGTATATATTGATACCAGCATGAGATTTAGGAGATCTAATTTAATTATCTCAATAAACTTAGTCTCAATTAAGAGCTAGTTATCGTATGTACATAACGAATGGAACAAATTCAATGATCATTTATATAGGCTAATGGATAAACATGTGAAATTCACATAAGATCACTGCATTATTTGCTAATATAAAGTGATTTTCCATAAAATATTTATACTTTTCTAAACAGTGAAATTGCAAAAGAAATACATTGTACTTCCTCCACTTGTAGGTTTAGAGTTTAGACATTAAATAACTGTAAAGTTAAAAATAGAGAGAAGAAAGATTGCAAAACCTTACACACCATAATGCACTACCTGTGAATTGCAATATAGAAAATCATTTATTTCTACTTTATTCCAAACAATGGAATTTTTTTTAAGGAAATACATTGAACTTCCCTCGATTATAGTCTTAGGGTTTATACTGTAAATAATTGTAGAGTTAAAAACAACAAAGACATTGTTAACAAAACCTTATAGCTTATTTTGCATATGTGAAGTGTAATGATTAAAATACTTTATTTTTAATTCATAAACAGTAAAATTCTTAGAACAAATACATTGCACCTCCCTCAATTATATGTCCAGTGTTTATAATTTAAATCATTTGTAAAATTAAAAAAAAAAAACATAGCTGGCAAAACACTACTCTTTTGCATCTGTATAGTGTAATGATTAAAATAACTTATTTCAACTTTCCATACAATGAAATTTGCTAAAGAAATACATTGTATCTCCCTCAATTATAGGTTTAGAGTTTAGATTTTAAATAGTTGTAAAGTTAAAAACAAAAACAACATAGTTGTCAAAACCTTGCAGCTTATTTTGCATCTGTGCAATGTAACGATGAAATTCATTTATTTCTACTTCCTAAATAATGAGCTTTACATAAGGAATACAATGTACCTCCCTCATTGATAGGTTTAGATTTTATACTTTAAATAATTGTAAAGTCAACAAAAGAAAAACCAAAACATAGCTGTAAAAACCTTACAACTCATTTTGCATTTGTGCAATGTAATGAAGGGAATAATTTATTTCTACTTCCTATACAGTGAAATTTGCAGAAAAAATATATATTCGACCTTTTTCTTACTACAAGAATAAATTCCCCTAGTCATCATCAACATTGGATCATACCTTGCGGTTTTACGTTTCCTTGGAATAGTTTCAAATGTATGGCCCCTTTCTATTTCCCTCTACAAAACTGTTTTTTCTTCTCTTCCCAATGCCATCATTCAATAATAGTGAAGCATTTGAGTTCCTTATACATTATTACATTGACTCAATAATTTATCAATACATTATTTTAATTTTTTCTATAATATGCATTAGCCTTGTAGGTGTAACCAACACCATTTGACCTGCTGTAACTTGTTCCATTTTTGGCACTAAGCAAAAGTTCCATTTCCAATGATAAGAATCAAATAAGGTAAAATAGTAAGCAATGAAGAAGGTGGCCTACAGAGGCTGACTGAGAACCTATTCCAGTGAACCGAATTTCTGAACAATAGGTGCAAGAAGACTAAAATAGTAAGCAATGAAACATTTGCATCGCCGGTTGGTGGTGAGAAGGTGGCCGACGGAGGCCAATGGCATTTTTGTAGAGAGAAAGAGGATAATGAGGAGAAGGAGGCAGCGTGAAGGTGGCCGACAGCATTCTTACAACCGATCTGCGGCATTCTCGCAACCAATGGCATGGAGGAATGGAGATGAGATGAGAGGAAAGAATGAAGAGAAAAGGATGATGATGAAGACAGGAGGTAGCGGCGACGGCAATAGGAGAGAAAGAGAAATGGAGAATGACAGGAGGAGGATGCGCCTCGGCAGGAGTCGAGAGAGGCGGGAGGCTGGGACTTGGGGTTGAAGATGAAGTTGGGAAAGGGAGAACGAAAGTTGAGAGAGGATTGGGTTAAAGACTTGAAGCTGTGAGCCTGGGATTTGGGATTTGGGGCTTTTAATTTTTTTTCCATATCTATTCAAAATGGAAAAAAGAGGTTAACTTTGGTATAGGGAGGAATCGAACTAGGCACATGGAGGTTTTCAATATAATGTTGTACTACTGAACCAAAGTTGAGTTCTAGTATCAAATATAATTTATTATATTAAAACAGCAATACATAAAAAATTTAAAAATAAACAGGCGGCACAGGCAGCCTGAGGCTTGCCCATGCCACGTCCCATTTATCCAACTAGCCACCCATTTAGGGCCACTTTTGGGCGGGCCCAAACGGGAAAATTCATTGGTGGGTTTGGGCGGATCTACCAGGTTCCGGGTCACTTGCTCAGCCCTAGATGTAATCACATCAACATGCCCTTTGACCTGATATCATCATGGATTCCTACGTGAGAGTCGCTAAAGTTTGACTTAGTTAAAAGTCACCTTTGACTGGGTGATAATAAAGGATATGATCAGCTTTAAGGGATCTTTCATGCATAGGAATGTGAATGATCAAGATGGGATTTATCTTCGCATTAGTTGAGAGATATTATTGGGCCCCTCAATGAGTGAGTCTAGAAATGTTTGGCCGTATTGTAACTAAAAGAAGTTTTCGTTTCTAAGATCAGACTACTCAGAGATCGAGAAAGTAATAGTCAAGAATAGAAGGATGACGTCATTTATGCCTTATCCTTGACCGAGATATCGTGTGACAAAAGGAACATGATATGGTTACATGAAAGATTGCACCGTATTAACGATCCCCATATGATTTGGGTAGTTACAATGTCTTGCTAGAGGCCACTTGCGACTTGTGAGTTAATACTCAGTTTAGCCCACTACCAACTTCATGTGGGCCTACAGGGTCGCACGCAAGAACAAGCCCAACACGTGCTTTAATTCTAGGGCTTTTCGAATTATATATAAATTTGATATTGACATTAATATTATATAGATAATATTAATGCATGTTAGTTTTAATATTTAATTTATTTGATAAATTACATAACTAAAATTTATATTCAGATTTAATTTATAAAGTTAAATTAAATTGATTGACTCGTTGTTTGGATTAATTTAATATAGATGATTTGATCAAATCAGATTAATCTAAATTCGAATTTCATAATTTGAATTTCAAAATTTGAAATCAAGATTAATAAAGATTAATCTTGAATATTCTTTTAAGTTCAAATTTCAAGATTGATAGAGATTAATCTTGAATATCTTTTGGAATTTGAGATTGATCAAGATGAATCTTGAATATCTTTTCAGATTCAGATTTTCAAGATTAATAAAAGATTGATCTTGAATATCTTTATATCTTTATCAGAGCGCCTCTGAGATTTCCAAATCCACTAACCAACAACAATCCAGGCACACTAGACCTTTACAACAGGAGACTCACTCACCTTTACAACACGCACTAAAATAGAGTCTCATACTCTGTTTTTCAGCTCAAATTCAACCCAACTGATTCAAGGTCCCAACCTTAAATATCTCACAAGAATACAAAAAAGATTGACTTGATAAACTCTCTTGTAAGAGCGGATAGCCAAATACAAACTGTATGTGCATTCAAGCCTTTTTGTCTTCTATTTCTATCTTCAGAGCTTCTTTATTTATAGATGATGCTTCATTTAATAGCTGTTGTTCTGAGTTTGAATGGTTGTTAGAGAGAGACTTATATCCGTTACTCAAAACAGTTGTGTTTGTTCGTCTGTCATAAATGCTTCATTTAATGTTGTTCAATTATCGCACTGGAAGACATTAATGCTCAGTCTCATTCCTTGAACAACCTAAGCAGTTTAATGAAAGAGCTAGGAAGCATTTATTAGAGCAGGTAACAATCAAAATGTTCCAGCACGAAAAAGCAAAGCTCTGGTAAACTTTATACGTAGATGTGTCAGAAGCAGTATCAAAGAAAAGGGAACTCGAGTTTGCAAGATTCCATGACTCGAGTTCTGCCACATAGGAATTAATAGCTCAGTTATAAAACTTCTAGTTCTAATAAACATGACTCGAGTTTTTGAAAACTTTCATTTGAGACTCAGTTTGTAGTGAAAGTTCTGAAGTATAGTTGAAAAACTTTTATTTGAAACTTCAGTTTTTGATATCAATTTTTGAAGTTCGGTTGTAAAACTTCAAGTTATGGAAATGAGGACTCGAGTCGTAAAACATGTAAAAAACTGTTCACTTGAAAAGGTTCTCAAGACTCGAGTTTAGAAACTTAGAAACTCATGTTTTGAAAACTTCCAGTGAGCACTCGAGTTTGAACATCAAGTTTTTGAACTGATGGAATTCTGCAAGGCATGAAACTCGAGTTTGGAAAATAGCAGGACTCGAGTTCTGTGAAACTTCCAGTTTTCAATTCAATTTTTGGGTAATATATGTGGAATTTGAGTTCTGAAATCCTAGAACTCAAGTTTTGTGAAACTTGAATCCAAAACTTTCATTTTTCATTGACAAATCTATGAAACTCGAGTTTTGTGAAATTGGAACTCGAGTTCTATAATGTGATGAGAAAACTTGAAGCTAGAACCTTAAGTTTTGACTTCCAGTTATGTACACACGTTATGGAACTTCAAGTTTTGAAAATTTTGGACTCGAGTTTTTGAACTTGATCACATAACTTCTTTTTCAAAACTTCCAGTTTCAATATCCAGTTTTGAAACATAGTTACAAAACTTGAGTTTGCAAAAGCTGAGACTCAAGTTTCAAAACTTTTTTGATGAATTCAACACATTTTCAAAAACACTAAACCAAATTTCAAATCCTGCCATAATTTGGGGTTTTTGTTATCATCAAAATAAGGTATCAACATTTGAATCATAATACACTCTATGAGTTCTTGAATATGAGGATTCATGAGAAATAGAGTGAAAGCATTATTGAATTTGATTGAGTGAGCCATTGAAACCCTAGAGATTGAGTGAGCCATTGAAACCTTAGATAGATTGAAACCAAGGGTGCTAGCATGCTACCGTTGTTGGGGACTGTTCGTGTGGATACCAATAGAGATTGGATTTCCAATAACCACTAAAAGATTATTGCTTGCTGCGAATTCAAGAATTGAAAAAATAATATATTGTCCTAACTACTCTATCTAAACACCTTTGATAGATCCAAAAGAAGGATTAGAAAACTCTTGAAATTTATTTCTTCTGCTGCATATGTATGTTCTAATCCCAACATCTATCACACCAATCCTGTAAAAATATTTCACTAGACAGTTTTTTTAACATGTTGTCAATTTTACTTAATTATATTTTCTTGTTTATCTCATTAACTTATTCAATGGAAAAACTTATCTTCCACTATTGTAGGCTCATTGTTGTTATCATTCCCACTCCTCTTTTTTGAGGTAAGTGGCACTTCAACGACACATCAAATTGGATGGAAGAAGATGGAGAGAGTTTGCTTTCTCAAGAACAGCAAATATACCCCTCTCTTCATCAGACAAAACTCTGATACAGCTGAAGGATGCAATTGTAGGTCATTGTTGAAGGAGACATCTAGTATCACTCTCTCCTCTTAAAGCTCTCAACATACATATCCATGCATGAATATTTGAATTGGGAGTCTTTTTCCTATTTGATTGCTTCCTAGTATTTATTTTTTCTGCCTTGACCTCCTGCAGCCAAAAAGAAATGTTTGTATCAGTTTGCCATCAGTAGCTAATCAAATCAAATTGATGTGATTCCAAATATCGAGTAACTTGATTGTAATGGTCATTAACAATAAATCATAAAGTAAATCATAACGTTTCAATGCTTTTTCAACCTTGAAAATGCTATTAACGTAAAATACCATTTAATGTGATTAAAAAATTCCAACCGATAATGCTCCCAAAGGAAATACCATTAAATGCAATCAAATAAATTCCAACATTTCAATGCTTTTAATATCTTTTCAATGCTTTTAATAACCAATTCCTATGCCTTTTTTTTTTTGAGAAATCAATGGCTACATATTGTTTTAAATAGGATATTAAATGGTGATAGTAAATTAGTTTAAAAACATAATTGAATCAAAAGGCTAACAATTAGGGGCTTTAAAATCACATTAAAGTCCAAATTCCTTGTCAAGTCTTTAATTAGTAATAATATCCTTTTCAAATTTTGGATTCCACATTAAATGTCAAAATTTCTTGGTCAAAGCTCTCTTTAAAAAAGTAGTATTTTATTTTCGTAAAGCTTTAATAAAGAGTGCCCAATATACAATTAACTTGCACATAAA
>JANTPZ010093080.1:0-22172 GCA_025593235.1 Vachellia pachyceras | reverse complement strand
TGCTTGTAGAAAGCTACAGGGTTTGTGGGAGGAGCTTCAGATGTTTGGATTTGACTTAACGTGGTTGGAGATACATATTCAATCTGCCTTGGCCATGAAAGCTTATTTGGAAAGGGCAGAGCAAATGAGATCACCGAAAGAGAAAGTGACTGGTTTAGAGATCGAATTGAAGAGGCTGAGGGCAAATTTGGATGTTGCAGAAGTTGACCTTGATATAGAAAGGGAACACTTGGTAGAGGAAGAAAAGGATTTTGAAGAGATTGACATGGACACTCAACTAGGCTATGGCACCTTTTAGATGCTTTCTTCAATAACTTGGTATTCTTCTCTAGTTCTTACGAACTTGAACTGATGACCCAACTTGAACTGATTTTGAAGAGATTGATATGGATACTCAACTATGCTATGGCACCTTTTAGATGCTTTCTTCAATAACTTCATATTCTTCTCTAGTTCTTACGAACTTGAACTGATCTTGTTGACCCAACTTAATTCTTACTATAATAGTTCAATTTATTCGTTCGCTTTAATTTAATTATTGGATATTTAATTAGTTTTCTGTTTTTCAATTATTATAATTATTATTTATCAAGCAACTTCATTTGATATTTTAAAACAACCCCCCGCTTAATTTTCTTCCCAGTATTCCAAAAGGAAGAAACAGTTGATTATCATAAGAGGGCTAGGCTAACTACTCTCATTCACTTTTCTTAGCAAAAAAAAAAAAAAAAGGAAACCCAAAATTTAAGGGTTAACCCATTCGATGATCGATAAAGAAAGGGCCAACCCATATACATAGCTTGAGTATTCCTATTAGGTTTTACATGAACCCTCCCCTCAGTGCTGAAGCAGTTCTTTTGATTGCTCTGGCAACCTTCCAGATCTCATGTCGAATTGCCGCCTGTCCTTCTTTTTCACTGCTTCTGGCTGACCAAGCAATAGAATCGGCAACTCCGGGGAAGAAATCCATCTTACTTTCATGGTCGCTCGGTGGCCCAAACACCTTTGTAGCAAGACACATCATCAGGTCTATCAATAAGAAACTTAGAAAATGATGGCTGATGTAAATAATGATCATGGATAAGGGGATATAATCCTCGTCCCTGAACTTTTAAAGATGAATTTTCCTCATTTCCAGACCCATATCCTAGAGCTTCAACAAGTTTAGACACTAAAATTAATCCCTTTCCAATACCTAGTTACAAAGTTACAGGTCTAACTATTTTTGGACAGTGAGCAGGCACTCATCTAAAACTTGAGATACGTAGCTAAAGGATAATAACTAATCGACCAGTAGATTGCCAACATGAACCAAAATTATGATGGAAACCTATGAAAGGTCAGGGGCCCGTCCTTCAGTTTTAAATTTGATTCAAGAGTTTTCGTTTGTATTGTGGTTTGATATCCGTCTATACAGAGCAGTCATATTTTTCTTTTGAAAGCAATATATCCAACAATTATAGTTGAGATAGTGATGAATATTAATCAAGATTTAAAAGGAAATACACTCACAAGATGCTTGAACCAGCTCCTTTCTCTAAGTCCATCTGGATCAAGGAAGCCTTTTTCAGCAAGCATTAGTCTATCATTTAACGCTCGCCTTTTTGAATGCACAAGATCGTCAGCTTCTTCTTGCAATCTTAGTACCTGCGATTCAAAACAAAGATACATAAATTGATGGAGACAAGGGGAAAAAAGGAACAATTATAGCAGCTTTATATAGTAATCATATCAATAGGGTACTTTCGTTTTACATTTAATTCATCATCAAATTCTTTGACGGCTGATGCAAAATCTTGTATTGAGGTAGTCAATGGTTGCAGAGAGACTGATAGGTCTAAAAAGTTACTCAGTCTGTTCCTGAATGCCTGGCCAAAACAGATGAAAGTTACAAAATCCACTAAAAACATTGTGCACCAATTTGTGAGCATCTCATTCTCATCCCACTGAGAAAGAAGGTTTCAAGCCTTTTCTTTTTAATATGCTCAAAACTTTCGGATAATCAATCATGCGCGCACATGTATTTATGCTCAAATTTAATTCACAAAATCATTGCTTAATGATTTAAGGGTGGTTGATATCTAAGTTCCAGAAAGTTCACAATTGGTTACACCTTTAAAAGGTCAAGGCGTCATGAAGAGCACCTGTTAGATTTTCTAATGCAATTAATTTTGGGAGTAAAATTCCCTTAATTTTCCTAACAATACAATTTATATTCCCGAAAGCTATGACTCCGTAAGAGGAATCAACTCAGTGAAGACTACGAATACATACCTGTAACTGATCTACATACGAATGGTAATTAAACGGAAGAATGGGATCATCGGCCAGGTGAAGTGCTAGAAGTCCCCAAACTCCAGCAACTAATGCAACATGGAGCAGGTAAGAAAAATCATATTATGTTGTTTTATGCAAAAAATTTTATATCATATTAACAGCAAGTACAAAAGAATCAGCCTGACCAGCCACATGTCGCTGAAAGAATGGATCTCCATACTGTGTCATCCAGTTGTAGGAGTCAAAAGCAGTGTGGTAGACAGGAAAATCTGCAGAAAAAGTCAATAATCTAAATTCATTCAACACCCAAGTCTATCAGACAGATTATTGTCATTAGCATAAATAGCATATTTGGGACAAGTGTTTTTAGTGGTCATATTACAGTTCTTGCTTAAAAGGACCGGGGATTGCTCATTATACTTCTGGCTCCCAGATCAACTTAAATTAGATATGTATTATTAAATAGTATTAAATTATACCCACAAACACAAGGATTACAATAGTTTAAAGCCATATTGCGTCTTACTTTTGAAAAAAAGTTAATGTCCTGTGAATTAGAGCGCAGGGGGACGACTTCTCCAGTTAACTAACATAACAGAATGTCATGATCCCGGATCAGTTTCGTCCATTCCACTGAGCAGAAAAGAAACAAAATGCCAATAACAAGATAATATTACATAGAAGAGTAAGTGCTTTCGTATGTGATATTTCCCCTTGGCTTCATTTTTCAATCATTTTCACTTACACCACTAGCTTGCTTTTTGAAACATTTTTGTTCATATGGGGTAATGTACCTTTCCCATAATACAAATCAATCGATGGGACACCAGCATGTTGCACAAATGGGGCAAAATCTGAGTCAAGTCCACTGAGCCTCAAAATCTGCAATCAACTAGGACAAACACTGGTAAGCAACAAAAATATATTGTGCCAGTTGTCTCAGACTATAAATTTGTGTACTTAACTGCACAAAAGAGATAGCATAATATGCAGAATTGAGAATATTTAAATTCTATGCAGACTCTGGAAAGCAATTATATAGTCGAACTGTTTTAAACATATCTAAACAAAGATTACTTTCTATGCTTGTCAATAGATATAGGTAAAAGAAGCAGTACATTAGAATCCCCATTAACAGCTGCCAGTGTTGCACCCTCGGTGTCAGGATCCTTTACCTGAATTTGACACACACATTGTAATTGATTTTCAGCATTAGTAAAAAACCCAGAGTAAACACAATGTATTGTGCAATACTGACCTTGCACCATATATAGAAAGAAAAAAAAGAAAATGTTGTAAAAAAAAAACCAAATCCTTCAGAATAATTCTTGAATGTTGTTGTATGACAATTTTTTTTATTCCTTTTGAAATTCATTAAATTTAAGGATTAGTCAATGCAGTGACTTATAATGGATGCTGAACCGAATGCTCATCTCCATTTAATTAAAAAGTGAAACACACACACACACACACATTTGTATGCATAAGTTACCTCTCCTGTGACCTCAATAATGAGATCATCTAACTGAGGAGTGGAGCCAGCAAAGAAACCAGGCCCTTGAACAGCGCAATCTACATTTAGATAGGCTACTGCTTTGGGACCCAGATTGATAAGGTTCTGCTCCACCCACTCGGTCGATCCAATCTGCAAAATTAAATAGACTTGATTGGAGAGCATACACAAGAAGTGTTACCATAATTGTAGTTGAGCATATTCATCTATCTTGGAAATGTGAGGATCTGTCCTCTGCAGGAGCAACTGACGTGCTACGAAAGCATAGAGCCAGTAAAAAAATAAAATGTCTTTGACATAAAAATCCAGAAAGACAAATCCAAATACCATTAAAGAAGACAAGCATTTTCAAGTATTTCCCCTCATAAATCTATAATAATGTCTTTTTACCAGATTATTCCACCAAAAGTAGAACAATGGAAAATTTAAAGGAAGGAAAAATATGAAATCTACATGCTGTCCACTTTCTACACAATTTCTGGAACCCAAAAAATAAGTTGAAAAGTGAAGAGGCAATTATTGCCTACCATTCCAAATTCCTCGGCATCCCAACTGCAGAGCATAACTGTTCGCCGAGGACTCCATCCAATGTGCAATAGAAGAGAAAATCGCCGAGCAATGTCAAGTAGGGCTGCAGTCCCACTGCCAGGATCTACAGCACCATACGTCCATGCATCCCGGTGGTTCCCAAGAAGCACAAAACGATCAGATTCTTCTGATCCCTTTATGACTGCAAAAACATTTTCAATGGTACCCACCTTCTTTTCCCCCTAAGGATCAGGAATGTAAGACATAATGAAACAATGCTTATTAGAAGTGTCCTAACCTCCTAATCATCAGCTTAATGAATCTTCTCTTATCAACTTTACAGCTATCTTTCCATTCTAAGTCAGACATACTAAACTATGCTTGATCTTAAATTTATGCATGTTATGAATGATAAAAAGTTGTATCTTTGGGTTCAGCATCATTGATATTTGAATGACAAGACTAATGACCACAAAAATCATATCAGTTATATCTTCACATATGTCATCACCTCACCCAATACCTTCAATCATCAAAGGATAACTTCCTAGCATCTACAAATCTTCACATATGAAAAAACTTCTAGCTCAAACATAGAAACAAAGACATGAACGCAATTAGGCAACTTTCAGACTAGTCATGACCCTTCACCCCCTTCTCTTTAATATTTTCCCCTCGAAGTATAAATTTCGGATTCAGAACTGTTCCCATTATCTTTCAGTCGAAACGCCAAATACACAGCAAAAGTCGCTCACAACACATACGTATATGCACGTATCCTGCTGCCCATATTCGGCCAAAACAAAATAAAACAACAAAAGACAACGTCAAAAGTCAAAGACGCCTATATACGCTCCGAAGTAATAATGATTTGACCACTAAAGTGAACAAAATGAGACACAATTATACCCACACTGAGATGAAAGTCACAAAACTTAGATTCCAATATGTCTTAAGTGATCCCATCACGAACCTGGTACGTGATATTGAGCATTGTCGGGCCAGGACCAACATGCGTGAGTCTGACATTGGACCCTAGTGAACGCTTCCATTCCTGTGGCACCTCGGCGCCTACTAGAGAGTGCAAAATGGTCTCAGCGATCTCAGCGGAAAGGGGCATGGATGGAATTTTGGGAAATCTTTTCAAAACCTCACTATCTTCCAAATCCAAGCTCTCGCCGCCATCAACCCCACCCCACCCAGGGGTCAGTGGGTCCCCTATGCCTCTCATGACGTGTCCTCTCTCAAACCCTTTACCAAACCCGTCGCCATCGGCATATATTAGCACCGCCACCGCACCGTACGCCTCCGCCTTCTCCACCACCGCGCCTCTGGTCAAACCACCACCTTTCCTCACTATCACTATGCATCCGCCAACGTTCACTCCTAGCTCCCCCAGCAGACGGTAATCCTCGCCCCTCCCATAATTCACGAAAACCGCCTTCGCATACGCCGAACCTGATGGCGAGTAAGCATGGTAAGGTGGCACCAGGTCCCGGTCATCCTGATTGGACCCAACCATTTCACCCAAAGGAAGCTCCGAGCAGGACCCGTCGCTAAAATGCGCGGAGATGGAGGAGTGCAGGGGATAAGAGAGGAGGGCTTTGTAGCTCACAGTGTGGGTCTGAAGGCCCAGGTCTCTGAAATGGTTGAGAACATAACGGGTGGTGTCAGAGCCGAGCTTTGTTCCCGCAAGGTGCGGATGCAGGGTGAGCTCCCGAAGGTATGAGGC
This sequence comes from Vachellia pachyceras, assembly GCA_025593235.1. Classification (NCBI taxonomy): domain Eukaryota; kingdom Viridiplantae; phylum Streptophyta; class Magnoliopsida; order Fabales; family Fabaceae; genus Vachellia; species Vachellia pachyceras. Next base: position 16,122 of record JANTPZ010093080.1, on the reverse strand, counting down.
GATGGTGGAGTTAGAGGAAGAGGAGAGGAAAATATGGCGGAAGTCAGATGCATTATGGGAAGCGAAAGATGGCGGAAAAGAGTGAGGGTGATTCACAGTATAAAAGCCGAGAATGCAGAAGATAAGAAACAGAAGGAAGACAGCTAGAGGAGACGGTTTTGCAGTGAACATGATCTTTGGTTTTGGCAGACACAGAACCATTTTCTGGATGATGTGAGCAGTGATGATTGGAGAAGAGAGAAGGAAGAAGTGAAGGAGCTTAGCAGGTTTTGTTGAGAAGAAAACTGAATGCTGATTTTCTGCGGCAGTTGCTACTAATTTCTAGGTGAATGCAATGACGATGCATCTTGGGTTTTTCGTCAAAAAATATGAGCGAAGGCTTTTTCCGTGTCTGCTTCATCTCACTTAAAAAATGATGCTTGCTTTTTGGGACGTGATCGCAGGGTCGGTCGAAAGCGTCACTACCAAGCCCAAGAGAGTGACGATCCTGAGTCTCGGTGCATAAAATCCCAGGAGCCTCCCTCCTCAGGTCTGCCATTTGGAGCGGCCGAAGATCATTTTGTCCAATCAGAATATTATAATTACATTATGATGTTGATTATTAATTATTAATCACGCCCCTCACTGGAAAAGAAGAAGTCAGGGGAGCGCACTTATTAGAAATATCAAAAACCTTTATTTTTAATAATACGTTTGGCTCCGCGTTTATATAACCTAAATGTACGTTTAACAGTATTTTTCATAAAATAAAATAATTTATTTCATATATTTATCTTGACTTGAGTAAAAGTACTTCTCTACCGTGTTTCCAAACGTATAGTTTGCCTAAAAAACTAATATTCTCAAATTTAAAGTAACTTTTTGAGATATCTTGTAACTTAATAAAAAAAATTTCAAGTAGGATTTGAGCTGCAATTAATTAATCTTTATTGTTTATTTATAAATGATTTATTACCCCAAGACCTAAAAGAATTACTTATGTCGTTTTCTAGAAATGGAGATTAATTCAAAGTTATAGTGATTATATAATCAGTCTTCCCTTATCCCTGTCCCCACTTGAAATGCAGAAACAGTAATTGTTTTCAACAAGCAAATATAGAAAGAAAAAATTAATTGGTAAAAATAATGGCAAACTATTAAATTACAGATATCTATCAAGCTTTTAAAACTTTAAACTTTTTTGAGATATAAAAATTTAGCTTAAAGCTTTTTCGGGCAATTTAGAATCTCAATTATATTCTTTTTAAAAAAACAAATGAAATTGAAAGCTGTAAACCCCTCCAGTTACATCAAGTTATAAATAAAGTTGCAAAATTATTAAATTTAATTAAAAGTAATACATTTTATTTTTATTTCACTAAAATGTGTTGAAAGCACATGTAAGATCACATGGTAAAAAGGCATTTGACAGACCTCTGCAGCTCTAAGGACTTCACGCCCTAATCATTACAGCCGTGCTGATGTTACTTACTCTTTCAAAAATCCATTGAAACATGGATACCAAGCCTAAAAGTTCAGCTAGATCATAATATGCGAACCAAAGGGGAAAAAACAGAAACTGAAATTGTAGTCCCAATTTCAAGATCAGAAAAAATGATTATGTAACCGTTTAGAAATACTATAGAAAAGTACTTATACGTAAGTCGAAGTAAATATATAGAGAAGATTATCTCGATTTACAAAAAAAATATTGTTGAACGTACATTTAACTTTTGAAAACGTTAATCCCAGAAAGAATTAAATTACCAGCTAGGAACCAGTCATGTAGTCCGGAGTTAAGAAGAAAATTCTGAATTCCACAAGCAATCAAGCATAATAAGCAATAACGGCTATAATGAGCATGTTTGGCAACTCTTTCTGTGGATTCAAAATACAATCTTGATTCTAAAAGTCTGTTAGCTTGCAAACTCTATTTTTTAGTAATTCATTCTTTCAAAATACATTTTGAATAAAAACTCATTTTTGACAGAATAAATGCACTTCGAATCCGATGTTTATCAAAATATAAATGCATTATGTCAAATTATATTCTGCCAACAGTTTTTCAAACGGCACCGTATAAAAAGCGTGAACGCCTATTGTTTCACATGAATAGAAGTGGGAAAACAGGTTCAGCCTGCAGGTTGAGCCCGCCAACCCGCGGGCTGAACCAGGGTTTGGGCTGACCATTTCGCAGCCCGTAAAAAGTCGGGCTGCACAGGCCCAACTAAAACGGGCCACGGGTTGACACGGGCTAACGGGCTGGCGGGTTAGTCCATTTTCAATTATTATTTTTTTAAAAAAAATTGCTTCACCCGGCGCCAGCTGCCCAGCTGTCTAGATTTTTCTCATCTTCTTCTAATCTTCTCGGTCTCGGCTCTCGCGCGCACAGTCGCACACACACAACAGAGACAGACCAGAGCAGTAGAGCACCAGACGGAGACGGTCTAGACTAGAGTCTCTCACTCTCACTCTCAGTCTCTCAGTGACCTAAGTCCCAACTCCCAAATCACTAAATCTCCTCGGCGGACGGGGACGGCAATATCACGGGTCCATGGCAGCTCTAAATCTCCAAAAGTTGCGAGCGTCGTCTTGCAGATCCAAAGTCCAGCGAGCTGCGAGTGTCGTAACAGCCGTAACAGCTCTGAGGTCTGCTTGCTTCTATAGTTCTATTCTCTTCAAAAAAAAGCTTGCGATGTTAGTTACTCTATGCCATGTGTGAGGTTTGTGTGAGTTATCAGTAATGCCCAAGAGGGTTTGTGTGAGGTGTCCACGGTAAAACTGAGATCTAGATGTGGGGAGGGGAGAAGCTTTCTAATTGATGTAAAATCCTTCCTCCTGAGGTTTTTCTTCTTTGTCGTGTTTATATAGAAACTAGATGCTTTCACCAAGACATTTTTGCTTGACAGTTGAAGGGGTCTAATTGATGTAAAATCAAACTTATCAGTTATTATTGATAGTTGAAGGCAAGCACTACGTTCTCTATTATTGCTTGACTGTTATACACTCACTGCACTCACAAAGAAGGATACATGAATAAAACAACGGTTCACAAATAATTGATGGCTCTCTGATAACTTAGCTAACCTACTGCTTGTGAATGATTTAGCTGGCTTAACTTTTCTTGAATAGATGTGCTTAAATAACCCTCAATTAAAAGAATACAAAATAATGTGAAGAGAAGCTAGTTGCCTCCTGTATTGATGCTAAAAGGGAACCAACAACAAATGAATGTTTCCAGGATTAAGTATTTCTATTTAATACAATATTGTCCAAGACAAAATTGAAAGAATAAACCAAACCAGTGAGAAATGTCACCTACTAGAATGAGATTGTGGAAGTTAATTTAGGTTATTAAAGCATCATAGCTTAGATACGCTTGAGATATCACCTTTGAGTTCAAGCGTATAAAAAGTAGATTTTAACAAAACTACTTATTTAGTTATATGAAGCAAAAGCAACCAGAAACTAAATTTAATTTCAATGGTTAGTTGATGTTGGCAGGTAAAGAATTTGCTTATTTCACAATGGATTTTTATTAGTTACACCATAAATTGCTGCTTGTTATATTTTGCCAGAAACTAAATTTGGTTTTTATTGGTTACACCATAAGATTTGTATTTGTTTATTTCATTAATTGCTGCTTGTTATATTTTGCCAATAAGATTTGTTTCCAAGAAAGCTGCTCTGTTTATTTATTTATTTTGACAAAAATTAATCCTTTTCAGTTGAAGATGGAAATTAATGAGGACAAAAGAATGGATGTTGCTCCAAGTAACCCAACTGAAGTAGTTGTGCAAAATCAGGAAACACAAGCTACAGGACATGAGGCTGAACCTTCAACTTCTCTTCAAGTTGATCAAAGTAAAAAGGGGAAAAAGCAAACTACCTTTGAGGTATGGAAGTATTTTACTAAAGCTAGAGTAGATGGAAAAGAAAAGGCAACATGCAAGGGTTGTGGCAAAGTATATGCAGTTGGAAGCAAGGATTATGGGACTTCAACCCTTCGTCGTCATTTAAATATATGCGCTTTACTCCCAAAATACAAAGACATTGGTGTTATGATGTTAGATCAAGTAGGGAATGTGAGATCTAAACAAATCGATTATAACAAAGTTAGGGAAAAGCTTGCTTTTGCTATTGTTAAACATGATCTTCCCTATTCGTTTGTTGAGTATGATGGAATAAGAGATTTGCTAAGCTATTTGAATATTGATTATAAGTGCATTACTAGAAAGACTGCTGTAACAGATGTTTGGAGTTTCTATCTCCATCAAAAAGAGATTTTGAAGAATATGATAATTAATAGTCCTGGTAGAATATGCTTAACTTCTGATTGTTGGACAGCAGTAACTGGTGAGGGATATCTTTGTTTGATCGCTTACTTTGTTGATGATAAATGGAACCTTAATAGCAAAATTCTTTCTTTCTCTAAGATGGATCCTCCCCACTCTGGAGTTGAATTGGCCACTAAGGCTTATGAGATATTGATTGATTGGGGTATTGACAAGAAAATATTTTCTATTACTCTTGATAACGCTTCTGCAAATGACAATATGCAAAGTTTATTGAAAGAAATGTTGCTTTTGGGTAATAGCTTGATATGCAATGGAGAATTTTTTCATGTGAGATGTTGTGCGCATATATTGAATCTTATAGTTCATGAGGGGTTGGATGTAGCTATGGCAGCTGTGCATAAGGTTAGGGAGAGCATAAGATACGTGAAACAATCACAGGCGAGGATGATCAATTTCAAGAAATGTGTTGAGCATGTTGGATGTACTGAAACTTCAATGGGCTTGAAGTTAGATGTGCCTATTAGATGGAATTCAACGTACGCAATGCTTGAAAGTGGACGAAGATATCGCCGTGCATTCTCTTATTTAGCTGTCACTGATAGTAATTATCGTCATTGTCCAACAAATGACGAGTGGGCTAGAGCAGATGTGATGCGTAAATTCTTGGAGCCATTTGCACTTATAACGAACTTGATTTCTGGGTCTTCATATCCCACTTCTAATATGTATTTCATGCAGATATCAAAAATTGAGGTGATGTTGAGAGCACATCTTCATCACGATGATCCTACAATACGAAACATGGCTGAGAGAATGCTTGGCAAGTTTGACAAATATTGGAGTGATTACAGTGACATTCTCTCTATTGTAATAATTCTTGATCCAAGATTGAAGCTTGATGTTGTCAAGTTTGTTTACGATCAACTTGATCCCATAAATCGTGATGCCAGGATTGAACATATCAAAAGCAAGTTATATTATGTCTTTAGTGAGTATAAAGATGTGGGATCATCCTCACGCTCTGCAGTTGGACCCTCCTCCTCAAGTTCTAATTTAAATCTTGAATTGCCACTGCCACTACATCAAGTGACCGGTTATCCCTCTTCCTCTTCAGCTACAAGTGATGCCTCCAACTACTTGAAATGCTTATTTCATTTATTGATATCATTAAAACTTTACTAATGATTTATTTTGACGTGATATATATTTAGGATTATCTTAAATGCACGAGTAAAGACATCTCAACAGTTGGGAAATCTGAATTGGATTATTATTTGGAAGAAGCAACGCTTGATCCAAATTTATTTGTAGTATTCAATGTTTTGGAATACTGGAAGAATAACACAGCTCGTTTTCCATGTCTTGCAAAGATGGCTTGTGATGTCCTTAGTATTCCAATTACTACAGTTGCTAGTGAATCAGCCTTTAGCATTGGTTCACAAGTCCTTACAAAGTATCGAACCCAGAAAACGTTCAAGCTCTTGTATGTACCCGTAATTGGATAGCGGGTTTTCAATGTAGTGGTAGTATTTATCTGTTCGTCTTTTGTATACTCATTTTTTTAAAGTATAAATACTAAGTTTGACTTCTCACTTGTCCTTATCCATTATTTGTGGCAGATGAAGCTGAACAAAAGGAGGAGGATGTTTTGCTTGAACAAAAAAGAGTTTCAGAAATTGGTTCAAACCCTCTTGTTTCATCTTGAATATATGCTTGCTTTTGTTTGTGTTGACTATGGATTCTTGAATGTTGACTATGGATTATGACATTATGTATTGTTCAATTCTATAACTCAGCTTCTGTTGTCTATTCTCCAAATTGGATGCTTCTCCTTTTCTTGTATTTTCCATTTCATCTACCTAATGCTTTTGTTGAGATTGATGAGGCTATATTCAAGGGTATAGCCTGATTTAGTGATTTCTTAATGCAATTATGGATGAAGACATGTGTGCTTGCTGTTCAGCCGCCATTCAGGTATGTTTATTGAATTGATATTGATATTCTCTTAATTGATTTGATTTTGATTTCATCCCTGGAATATGTCTCTCGAATACCCTTTCTTTCCAACTTGTTGTTCAGCCGTTCAGGTATGTTTATTGAATTTCCAACTTGCTTCTCGTCACTGAATTCTGCTATTGAAAAAAACAAAAACATGGCGGGCTCGGGCTGCACAGCCTGACTCCTTCCAGCCCGCGGGTCAGCCCGTTTTTCCAGTACTACACATGAAGAAACGGACTTCAAGGTAACTTCCCCAAAAAACCACGCAAGTCTTATAATCTTCCCTCACTTTTAAATTGTTAAATAAATGAAGAACGTACGTGCATATGCTTGTGCATGAAAAAAGAACTATAAATAGAATGAGATTCAAAGTTCAATCAATTCCCTAGCCGTTGAATAGCCAACTGACAATTAAAAGAAATGATAGATAGCACACATATTATCATATTAAATTACATCAGATGCTGCGAACAAGAGGATACTACAGAGATAATTTTAATGGAGGAAAGAGGATTTAACCAGATACTGGGAATAATAAGAGGAAATTATTGATAGAGCTTTAATGGAAGAAAGCTGACTAGATCACGATAGTGGCAATATAGGAAATTACAGAGAAAAATCCAATGGAAGAAAGTTTCATAGGGAAAAGGAGATGCATTCATTATTAAAATGTGAAGAGGTGGATGACAGCAGGCGTCTTGTCTTGTGTTCATGAACGGTGGAGATTCCAAGTGCCAATATAATTATAGATCTAAACCAGCAACTCTCCCACTGCTCATGAATATCTTGGTTTTTTCCAGCAACATCTCATCTTTTTTGCATACTAAGAATAACCCCACTTTGTGGCTGTAAATCGACACTTAAAGCAGCCTCCTGCTTAGCTTGGCTCAAGCAGACGTGATAACTTTTGCCTTTTGATTGATTTCTTTATTCATCTCTTGTCTGCTAAATGAAAAAAGAATAAGAACCCATGTCTTGTTTGTTTCTTCCCTTTCTTTGTCACTCCCTCATGATCCAAGCCAAAAAAGTAAATCGAGTGGAGAGAGCATTAGGCTCTTGATGAGCATCCACATATGTTGCTACCCATCAAGAGATAAATGCCAGCGTAAATGTGTAATCATTATAATATGCTTTCATGGAGCAGAGGAACTCAAGGCAGACCCAGCTGTGCCCATAAGACCCTCAAAGTCCAAACACATGTCTCCACCTGGACATCAAGGATTTTCCATTTTCTGGAATGGACAAAATATTTGCTACTTGCCATCTTGTTATTGGGCAGTGTCTTATCAATTGCATATCAATCACAGGCAGGTCTGCATTATTGATTCTTTTATCCAAGTCCCTGTTATGAACATGTACGATGATAAAATGATTGAAGAGAGTATCCAGGGGCTTTATGCAAGGCCCACACAAGTAGATAAGCTCGAGTCTGGACCATGTCAAGGGGCGTGGGTATTATTGTGCACTAGCACGAATTCAAATTTCTTTTGGAATTTCAATTCACCACAAAATTTATAGATTTCATTTACAAAAATAAATGAAAATTAAGGGTTTAAAATCCACACGATTTTAACATGACAATGATATCCTCAATAACACGAGACACTATTCAAGAAAAAGTGGTGCTATGGTCTCCCCAAGAATGCAGACAAGACAAAGCAAGGTGGCGGCGATAAACATGAAGGATTGGTTGTTACCTTTCACTGTAACAGCTCAAGTCAGTTCTGTAGCTAGATATGCTGTGCAGGCCAAGGCCACAAATTTAAAAGATTCAATTGTCAACCCTGTCGGGACCCCGACCACAAGGGTGCGCAGTACTCTTTCTGACCAAATCTGTAACTGATAAAAGACCAAGTTCTCAGAAATCAATGTCTAAAGTCTGACAAAAGCAAAGAAGCAGTAGAGAAATTTTGGGCCTCATGGCTGACAAGAGAAAGCTCATGTAGTCGAAATTTGAGGTTATGGAAAATCGCGGTTCTGTATAACTATGTAAACCAAATTGGGAAGACTTATACAACAATGAAGAAAAAATCTATTACAGCATCTTGTGCTGTAGAATATATTAACAGTAAAAACCTATGGTATTGTAACAAGATAAATACTGATTTGTGTTCCAGAAAGGCTTTTACTGTGGAGGATGCAGGAAGAAGCATTTAAACTCCAACTATGGTATTGTATGTGCCATAAGCAGCAAAAAATAATCCACAGAACAGTACAATAGAATCCAAAGCTCTCTGCCAAAGATGTAGCGAAGAACCAAATAGCTTTAGATGAAACGTGGCTGGCAAAACAAATGAGATCAATGCACACACAGTACTCCCCACAAATGAGGCAAATACGCCAAAAGCTGGCACGCACGAAGCTAAGATTGCCAACACAACCACCACAACAGCACGGCTTATGTAGATCCCAATCTTTCCCAGTCTAGTCGTTGAATCATTGTTGTCCCTGTGGAAAGGCCTGTAAAACCATTTGATCCTTTTCAGCCTTCCCTCCACAATTTCATTAATAGGGTGTACCATGATTGGGAATGTGAACATAAGCCCCAGGCATAATCCAACCTGTCATCAAAGCAATTGTGAGATCTCAAAATGAATAATAAAAAAGTAAACAATGTTAGATAAAGCATAAAAGTTTATGGGAAAAAATTGGCTTGTAAGAAATCAATCATAATCCTTAATATTTACAACATTTATGTGAAAAGTGGATTTTATAACGCAGTATAAGCTTAAATCGATTATGCATTCGAATATAACGTGAACCACGAATACTTGCACATGCAAATAAAAATATACAGTGCCATACACATCCAAAGATGAAAATTAAACAGATTACATGAACAACACAATCTAGGTCACAAGAGTTATAAAAATCAAATACTAAATCATCTTCAAGAGTCAGGTCCTTCCACTAATGTCCTTAAAAGGTGTAACAAATAGAACAATAATAGCAGAAATAGCATTTCAATTGTATGTAACCGATTATGTGAAAGGATATCTAGATTGATCTTAGGAAACTCCAATGTCAGGCTCAACAAGCCATGTCCGGTATAATTGGTCTGCATACCTAAATAGTGCGGCACTGCAGGTCACTAAAATGTTCTCAAGATCTGAGTCATGCAATGGTACATTTGCTAAATGATTTTTTATCATCTTTTGACTTTTATCAAATAGTGTAACTTCAACGTTTATGCATGCCCAAGCTATGCTGGGAGCAAGATAATATAAGATATACATCATTATAGATCCAGACCCAACTAGCTAAGAAAGGCAGGATATTGATGCACTAAGTGTGAGAAAACTACGAGATTAACATGTCAAGCCAAAAAGACAATGCAACATTTCATAATTTCTTTTCTCAGCCATATTACCTGCACTGCTAGGGATGACCAATTCCTGGGGAGATTGAGGGTCACAATATCTCTAGTTTCATCACCATAAGCCATGTAACCACAAAACCCAAAAAGAATGTACACAAGTGTTATCCCACCAAAAGTCTGAGCCAGCAATCTTGGAAATTTAGCTCTGTCCTGCATAGAATTCTCCAAGGCCAATGTCATCCCAAACCCTTCAAAACAAAAGACTGCCATGCCTCCTGCAAAAGGCAGTCCCCCCAAGTTGGACGTGATTGCGGTCCTCTGTTCAAATGAGAATTCACCCCTTACTGCTTGCTGTATGTCTTCCTTCACCACAATTCCCATAGCTAGGACATTGCAAATATCAGCAAAAATGCTAAATGGTGCTAAAGTGTGTAAGCTCCCTATCCATGATAATCCAATTTCAACCGGCACTAACAAAAATATATAGGATGTCAATGACAGACTGTGCTCTTGGAAAATAGATTGCAAGTTTTGGCCAATGAATACCAAGTATGCAACGGAACCTCCACTCTGTGCCACCAAAATAAGAAATTCTGACAGATATCGACCAAAGGTTCCAAAGCTCCTATAACCCAAATCTCCATATGTTTTTGCATCGACTGATGATCCATCTGCTGCCAACTTCTCTCTGCACAAAACCTGTAGCAAGGAAATTAAATGCAAACCTTTCAATAACAAGTCAACAGCCGAATTCTAAAGGCAGAAAATGTAGGGAAAAAACAAAAGAAAACGGTCACGACCCCCGGCCGGGGGCCCCCGGGGGGGTCATGTGACCCGTAACTTCATAATAAATGGAAATAAAGCAAATGTTAGTCACGATTATCTTTAATCTGAAAAAGAAAGCGAATTGTTTTGTCTTTGTGGCAGAGCTTATATTTCCAAGTAAATGATGAAAAGGTTCTCTGAGTCTGCAATGGGATAGATTCCTCGAGGATCAGCATCAGAGTCAGGTCACCATGTTCCCCAAGAAATTAATCGCTTCGACGAACTTATGTGCAAGACTAGTTTGAGAAGAACAACAACGAGGAGGGATAATCACTCACAAGGAGTAGCATGCAATAGTAGGTGGTCATGCCGACGATGGCAACTCCCAGTGAGCCAGTGAGCCAACCAGCGATCCGAAAAGCAAAAGGCAATCCCAGTACACCGGTACCAACTATAGAGACTATGATATTTCCCAGAGTTTGAAGCCTGGAAGCAGTTCCAGAACAAGATGATTCCAGAAGAGGGGTTGCGTAGCTTTTCGTATCTTGCTCCATCGTCTTCTTGATCCCCGATCACAAGTGCACGACCTCTCGCCGATCTGCTATAAATACCAAACTCTGTTCTGGATTCGAGTACTATTGGTGTTTCAGATTCAATTTAATGAGAGATAAGAATTTTCCACATCAACCATATCATAAAGAATGGTCCTCTCGAAACAGGAAGTCGGCAAGTGAAATATATTATTACTCATTCGGTACTAGTTGATTTCTAGTATTTGTTGGCACAAAAATTCCGATTACCGCCATTTCGAGCCTCCATCCTGCTGAATCGCCGTTCGAATCTAAACGTTCGTGATATACAGGGTTGATAAAACAAAATGAACGAGATAAGATTCTTTGTCCCGCTTTCCCCTCACGGATGTTGGAACTTGAAAGGGAACCGACCAACAATTATTGCTCCTTCGCTTTGGCAACAATTGCGATTGTTCCTGAGGGAGATCTTACGTAGTACGTACGGTAATAATTCATTCACCTTTCCGGTCAACATTAAAGGGCGGTAAGTGGATTTTCTTTTCTTCTAAAAATATCGTATTAACTAATTTAATTAACATCGTTAATTTATTCAAATGGGATAAATGGACACGTACCAACTTTATGATCAGCATAAATCCTCGTCCTCTCCTTTGGATGATTTAGATAAAGTATAGACTTTTAATTTTATTTACTAGCTTTTTAAAGTCTCAATTATAATTGATTTCGAAAACCATATTGGACTTCCCAAATTAATAAGAATAAAATTAAAAGAGAATTATTGAGAAAAAATAAAAAAAGGACTAGGAACAAATTTGAATCTTTATAGCTAAATAAAAAAAAATAAAATCCAACAAAGTCCCAATACAAGAGACTAGAATACAAGGATGAAAGGTGGTTCAAGCACAGCACAGGATCTTCCAGATTCTAGAGAGAGTTGATGCAAGATGATTCCCTCCACATGAGGGATGCTGTAGGACAGATGTTGACGCAGCTCTGAACAAGCAGCATGTAGAGATATAATAGTGCATGATGGTTCCGGAGACTGGGTGTGTAAATTCCACCAATCTCTATTATATTGTTGTGGATCCACAGCAGCAGAAATCCAGGTTATCGGAGTGGGTTTGCAGGTATGCAAGCAATAGGGTTGGAAACAGCAGAAATCCAGGCTATCGGAGTGGGTTTGCAGGTATGCAAGCAATAGGGTTGGAAGAAGATGAAAGTATTTCCAGATTCAACTGAAGCAATGCACGCTTTACTAGAAGGTGGTGTTTCTTGTTATTCGTAGACGGATAATGACACCGTTTGGAAACTTTATATAATTACTTATAAGGATTTATAAACGCGTTCAACAGTATTTTTCTGTAAAACGAAACAATCTCCTACACATATTTGTCTCGACTTGTGTAAAAATACTTATAAGTTCTTCTCCACCGCGTTGCCAAACGAACCAATGTTTCTCTAGTGTGACAGTTAATTTATTTTGACTGATATCTACATATAGCCAATTTTTATAGTGAAGTGCATAAATGTTCGGAATTACTAGTAAAGATGGCTCAAAACACAAGCAATCAGCTAGTGATGATTTATTCCCCTTTAAATTTTTGCTTGGATCAAATGGTAGCAGATATATGCTAAGATTTGAGTCTATTTTTTATTGGTCAGTCACCTTGTGTTTCAAGTTAACTTTTTACACTTAGCTGCGATTTGATATATTATTCATGAAATCCATGTATATTTATATTATATTTTAATCGTTTCATTCATGAGAAGTCGTATGAGGTGAAAATATCATTTACAGTTGTATAGTAGAGATGGAACGGAGAAAAAACCATCAACTATAACCCCAAAAAAATAGATTCTGTAAACAAATAGGGGAAGAATGAAAGAAGGAAAAAATAATATGAAGATGAAAATTTTTCATCATGGAAACTCATGCATGTTTGGAAAATGATTGGTAGGAGTAAAGCTAGTAATGCAGCCCATAGGTTACATGTTGATAGCCTACTAGGTTGAGTTAAAAAGACGTTAATTGATGTGTTGAAATTTATCTGTCCAGTTGGAGGATGAGAAAGGTATTTATAAAGGACGGAAAGATATTTTGAAGTGATGCCTTTTGAAAACAATGTCCCTTCAATTAAAAATTAATTGATTTATAAGAACACAACCTTCTATAAAATCACATCTCTTCCTTTAAAAAATTACATCTTTTTCATTTTTGAAAAATACTTCAACAGCCCCCCACCATTTTTTAAAAAATGATCAAAACTCTTATCACTTCAGAAATTTCATGTTGTCAGTTAAGGTATATCGAGGATTTAAACATTTACCTAAATAAGACACGGTTTCACCTATCCAAAATAATGGGATGGACTAAGCTTTAAACCAATTATTCCATTGAACAGGTATGCGTAAATTATGCATGAGATCTCGAGGCATTGTATGCCACTTTAAACGACAAGTTCATGGCCTTATGTTCATATCCTTTTCATGAGAGCTTTCAGAGTCAAACCCTTAGACTCTTAAAAGCGGCCTCACTTCACTATCTTATAGGTAGACTCCGTTAAGAGCACCACCATGTTAAATGCTCAAGTAAATATATGTTTACAGGTATATTAAGAGCTAAATTAATGCTCAAATTTTCCCCTTTCAAACTCATGGTTACCAAGTACTTTTCAACCTTGGGATGTATAGAAATGTTAAGTACTTGCAATCATTCTGATAGCGTGCTTTCACCATTGAACTCGAGACTTGATATGATAGTCAAGTGTGAGTTGGATTTCCACTATTGATGACCTAGATTTATAGGGCTTTAAACCCATCCCTTTTGATTTTTTGACATAATATCCCTTCTCAGACCTTTTGTTAAAGGATTTGCAAGATTTAATTCAAATTTTATATGGAGACTACACCATCTAAAATCAAATTATTTACATAGCTATGTCTCATTTCAATATGTCGTGACTTTCTATTAAAAACTTGGCTATAAGCCCTTGCAAAAACAAACTGATTATCATAGTGGATAGATCTCGATGCCAACTTTATATTAAAGTCAAACAACAAACAACCGTGATAGTCAAAACTATTAACATTTCAATATATGTAAATAAATTTTTCCTATTATCAAATTTACCACAATCAATATCAAATATTAAATTTATCTTTGTCCTTCCCTCCTTTTCCTTGAGATGTTGTGAAACTTCCCTTCCTCTCATACATGTACCTTCTCATGAGCATTGACATCTTTTGTACAATTTGATCTATACCTTTCTTCTAAGTGAAGATAATCTCCCAATTGCTCAAGAGAAACTTACTTTTAAATACTACTTTTAAAATCTATTCATAATGAGGAAGTTTATCTATGATTAATGAAACAACAATTTATTCATCAACGTGCATGTCAAGTTTTTTTAAGATTATTTAAACTATACTCATTTCATGCGTATAACTCATCATAAATTTTTCATCAATCAGTTCAATAAAGCATATGATAACTATCAACTCATTTAACTAACCATAGAATATTTCAGATAATTATCAATCTATTAAATCCAAAATCTACTTGCTTCTAATTGATTTGCTTATCATGATTTCACAACAAAACATGTAGTTTAAGTTAAAACAATTGCATCAAACTATATCATGAATAAACCTCATGAACCTAAATCATATTTAATTGAAAGATGCAAATAAAACTTGTCATATTAATTTGCAGCACAGCAATAAAGGTGAACATATATAAATAAAATCAACTATTTATGCTGTCATTATTTTTGCAAACCATGTTGGTGATTTAGCCCAACGATTGAATAATACCTTACAAAAAAACAAAAACTAATGAATCATCATGATCAATCCTTATCTCTTGGATCATAGCACCTTTTCTGCTTTACTATCCACATGCAGTTTTTTTTAAATATAAAGTGCATATTTTCACTTAATCAATATATTAAACCTTCATTGACAAATTTAGAGTGGATCCCTCAGTTGCTATCAAAAGAATATAACAGATCCAATCCTTGATGACTATTGTATTTTTCAAGTTAATCCCGTAAGTCCTCCTTGTACAAGTCAATAATAATATCATGATTATCAAATATTACTTTCATAACAAAATCTCAATTTTGTCTATGGTGACTGAGGGTCATAGTGGCATTATTGTAGTAAAGTTATGGGTTCTCATCTCTGCCTCACAAATTCTTGTTGGGGTGACGTGTTTATTTGAACCTGCAATGCGATAACCACACGACAGCGTCGTGGAAGCTGTGGGGGTGCCCTGCATTTATCACAGTCGATGATACCCATAGAAACTGAATCATGATGCAGCATTTATAAAATGGCAAATATGAAGGCATCTACCTTCCTCCAACGCCTTTGATCCTTTCTTGCCCTCATGGGTTTTGGACATTGGGTCCGTTTGACACCAAGATGAAAAGTACTTATACATAAGTCGAGATAAATATGTGAAGGAGATTATTTTGTTTTACGGAAAAATACTATTGAACGTATTTATAAATACTTATAAATACTTATATGAAGTTTCCAAACAGTGCCATTATATTACACACAATGGCATCTCATGACAGCAGACATATGCCTGCATTATTGAGACGTGGCGTTTCATTAGTAATGAAAATAGAGGCGGTTCCAGTAAGGGATGGAGACATCACCGTTGGAGAAAGCAAATGCAATTCTCTTCACGTCTCATGTCCCAAACTTTAATTCCCTGTGGAAACCGCTGGCTCTCCCGGGAAACTGTATATATATTTATATATGGCAGTGTTTGGTTGGGCGGTTGGAGACAAAAAAAAGTGGTTTTTGAGGTAAAAAGCACGGTGGAGCATTTTCAGCATGTTTGGTAATGCTTTTTCAAAAAAAGAGCTTCTGATTAAAAGTGGCTTTTAGGCAGAAGGTGGAAGAAGTAGCTTTTGGGGAAAAGAAGAGAGAGAAAATGTATAAAAGGAAAAAAAGAAGAGCAAAGAGAGCTAAGAGAGTATTAATATAAAAGCAAGTTGACTTTTTATAGAGATTAAAAATTTTAAATAAATTACTTAATTATAACATATATTATGAAATACTTATAAGTATCATTATATAAAACAGTATATACAAATACATGATAGGAGGATTTTTTTTAGGAGGATTTTTTTATTGTATCCTATTAATTAAGGCGATGGAAGAGGACGACTTGTTGAAGGGAGGCTCGTTGGAATTGAGAGGGATTGCCCTGTTT
>JANTPZ010093079.1:0-15471 GCA_025593235.1 Vachellia pachyceras | reverse complement strand
CTTCTTCTTCTTCTTCAGCAAGATTCTTCAGTTCTTGGATAATCACTCAACAAACTCATATATCCAAGTTTGAAGCTCTCACACATAATAATTAATGGCGAGATACGATAACCAGTCAGTGCTGGAGTACTTCTCCTTCCGAGTCCACTTCTGCTTCTTCTTCTTCGTCTTCATGTTCCTGTTAGGACTGTCATGGTACATAAACTACGAGTCGGCGTTCGAGGACATGATGATCAAGGTCAAGATCTTCCTCGGCCTTGTCCCACTGCTCCTGTTACTTCTTGTTCATTGCCTCTCATCTGGCTCACCATCTTCCTCGCTTCTCAAACTTCTCCCGTCGGAGAGAAACTCACTGCACCGCGCCGGAGGGTCGCCGTGGGGAGTCGCCGTCTTGCTTCTCCTGGTTCTCTTCTTGATCCCTTATCAGTCTTCCATCCATAAACGTTGGTTTCCCTTGGATTCTAGAAATCACTGAAGTTCCTTTTTTCTCTGGCTTTGATGTATAGATGATATAGTTGGGTTTGGATAATATTTTTAGATGAAAGATCAAAATCATATATATATATATATATCCTATATGTAAGGTTTGATTCGACTCAAATCCAGATTAGTTGGTATTACTATAAGCTACAGATACTTTTGTTATACCGAAGATACAGTTATGTGATTATAAGATCTTAAGAAAATAGCTAGGTTTAATTACTTTTAGTTGTTCACACAGAGATTAGATTAATAGACTTACCAGAGCTTGTGTGTGTGTTAAGTTTGTGAGCAAAGTTATGTTTAGTTCATGGTTGGAGATCAAACATGTTTAAAGCATCTTTGGAGCAATTTTGACAGTGTGAAGTGAGGAGTCCGATTAATAATCATGTGCATCTTGAAGACTTGCCAAAGCTCTAAATATGACAATCTTTAGTTTACTGCATTTGTGTCTGTGTGTGTGTAGGAATTATCGAGTTCCAACTCGTGCGAATACAGAAAATGAGCAATTTTGTCCAATTGGAAAACAATGTTGTAACACGCCCAACACAAAGTAGACTGGTATAGTACCCGTTTAGAAAAATGGTGGGAAAATATTTTAACGGTTTACAAGGTAAATATATAAAAAGAATTATTTTGATTTGCGGAAAACTTTGTTAAACATGGGTTTAGAGAGTCAAACGTTCTCCTAAACAGGTACAAAATTCGTAACACCCAAGTATACTACTGAACCAACAATGAATGTTATTCTATTAGATAGGATTGGTTATAAATCGATGATATATGGGCTATCAACAATATTTCAAGTAAAAAAAATTAATTATAGAAAGATTTCAGAAAATCTGATTCTTTTTATGAATTTTATAAGTTTAACTTGTAAATTACAGAACTTAATTTTATATATACAAATTTAACTTGTAAATATAATTTTTTAATTTTTTCTATATTTAGTTTTTTTACATGAATTTATCGGTAATTTTCCTTTGTAATATTGCCAAGCTATAATCTTGTCTGTCTCTGTTTTTCGTGCCCAAAAAAGCAGAGGTAATAAAATGATGTTGTGACATCCTTCTTTAAATAATATTTATATTTTTAAAAGGACTTCCTAAAGAGCTCTAAATACTTTTGACACATTCCTCATGTTTGATATTGTGTTTTCTACAATTAGTTTCTAGGCTTAAAATGATTTCAAAATTAAAGCAACAATTTATTACGTTTTAACACAGCATCGTTGATTCCTCTATAAGGCCAGCCCGTCATGGGATTGGTTTAGACCTTTATGGCCCGAGCCTACCAAGGATCGATTCTGTGGGGTCGGGCCAACCTCTTCTTCCACTTTTATTAGAGTTTCTAAAAATATAACACTCTAATATTTACTGAGAGTTGGTTGGATTGAGTAGAAAGAGGCTCGTTCTAATTTAAATAAGGTTTTAAGTTTGAGTCTTGTGAATGCAGCCGCCACCGTTGGGAGACTCCCCACCTTTCTCGGGTGTGCGACGCGGGTCGAGTTCGGATTAGTCGGGACGAAGCTCCGGCGACCGGACGGGTAATAAAAAAAATAACACTAATATCTTTGATCCTCTAGTCGAATAATTTTGGGAAGATTAGTAAAATTAAATAATTACTTTAAATTATATATAATTTCAAATTTTGTATTATTTGATTATATAGTAGTTCATGAATTAGGTAAATTAGTTTAAAAAATAATGAATATATCAGTTCTTTAATCTCTATAAAAAAAGCCAACTAGAGTATATATTAATGACCAGAATTAGTATTTGAACGCAACAACAATGTCTCTTAAGTATTCCTTTAATACACATTCCGGCTATGGACGGCGCATGAATGTCATATAATTGTTTTTTAATAATAAAGTTTAGGTGAGTTAGGTTTCATTACCTCATCAAGGTTATAACATATATTTAGATTTAAAGAGTATTTACAGATGTACTTACAGATCATTACTAATAAAGTCCCTTCATGGAAAACAAGATTTGAACTCCATCTTATGAGATGTAAATCAATTCTTTATCAATTAGTTGTGATGGTAATTCTGTGCATGTTTGGGAAGAACTTCTTCCCAACGGTATATGTAAGTCAAAACAAAACATCTCGAAATTCGTAAAAAATTTTAATATCCATAAAAATCATCTTGAAATCCGCAAATTCTTCTTGGATTCTGTAAAATCTTTTCGGAATCCGTAAACTCCTTTCTCCCAACAGATTCCCAAACACACCCTCTATCTACATGTAGATCCATTTTTATGACGGAAACTATTCAATTGGGTCATATTAGCTTTATTTTTCAACGATTCCCTTCTCATCAGGGTTGGACCAAGTCCAATTGAGTATGTGTAGTCTAAATTGAAGGGAATTCAATAAATAAATAATGTAACCCAACAATAAGAAAATAATAGAAAAATACTTTGGAATGTAAAGTGAATGAAAGTAAAAAAACTCCAATATGATGTTGACGATATTGTCAGGAATGGTTCTATGAAGAGTATAAGAAGAAGAAATGAAAAAGATGGAAAAAAAAGAAAGTTATGCACAATGTCTTCAAGGTGTGTGCAACAGTTTCCTTTAAACTTAATTCGCCCCCACCTATTCCTATATTATAGGGTGCGAGTTTGATTAACTGGCAAATTTCCTGTAGGATACAATAGATACCATTGAGTATGGATTGCACTTCCAACACTCAAGTCAAGACAATAAAATTTTTTACAAAGTGATAATTTGACCTTTTTTTGTGTGCACTCAAAGAGAAAAACAATGAATTTGATCTTGTTGTGAGAAAATTGTTTATATGTAAAATTGTGTGTTTAAACGGAGAGATGAGGAGGGTATTTAGAGTTTGGAGAGACATCTTAAAGTTGTACATTTTAGAAACAATATCTCTTAAAAAAGTCACAACTATAATGACTAGGGAAGAACAACGGGCGGGACGGGCTGGCCCGACGGCCAACCCATGCCCGCCCGTTTAGACTTACACGAGTTCGGGCTGTGCTCGAATCTAGTGGTTGCTTGTTGACGGGTTGCCCCAAAACCCGCAGGATTTAGGCGGGTTAACGGGCAGCTCGTTAATTTTTTTTTAACTAGACAGCCATTGAAGGGGAGTGGATTGCAGTGTTGCAGAACAAACGAAAGAAAGGGAAGGAGGAGGAACTTGCATTACCGTGACATGCAGTAGGCGGATGAAAGAAAGGGAGGCGACGCTGGTACTTGGAGGCTGGAGCTGATGGCTCGAGAGTTGAGAAGAGGCTTGCCATTGTCGACCATGGCCGATAAACCAAAAATTTGCCAGTGATAGAAGAGTTCAACAAACATGAATAAAATCACAATAGAAAAGAGGGTTCAGCTTTTGGATCACTAAAGCATTATTCTAATCACATCACAGCTTATGGATCAACGATTCTGATGTCCACATTGCTCTGGATGATTAGAGATTCGAGATTTTGACGGTGACGAACGCGAGTGCTCTGCAAAAGCAAAACTGAACGAGGGCGAGATCTGTGGTCTAAGACTGAGAGATAGCCGCCGACTTGGCGTATGAGTGACCTGCAGAACGTCACGAACGCGAGTGAGGCACAACGAGCGCGAGCGACAAATGTTGACAATAGAGGCGACGAACGAGTGAGGATGAGCAGGGACAGGGAACGCGGCGGCACGACGAACGAGCCAAGAACCTGGTGAAATCCAATCTCAGGCTTGGCGTTTGAAGAATGGAGGGTTCAAGAATTAAAAAAAATGATTGATTGGAGGGTTCAAGATTCAAGAATGAAAAAAAATGACTGAGTTGGTGCAAAGGGTGGAAATTGAACAGGCAACTTGAGATATCTTTTTGCATATGCCCTTTTACCATTAGACTAAATTAATGTTTTGGTATTAAGGATCAAATGATATATATAAAATAATAAATAAAAATGTAAAAAATAAACGGGTGGGCACGGGCAGCTCGAGGTTGTGCTCTAGCCTGCTCGTTTAAGTACATAGCCCATCCCGTTTAGGCCCGCCCGTAATGGGCCACCTTTGGCCCAGGCCCAAATGGGAAAATCCTCGGGAAGGTTTAGGTGGGTCTACCGGATTCCGGATCACTTGTTTATCTCTAATAATGACTTTTTTATGCAGAGTTGCATCTTTGAAGCAATTTTGACACTGAAGTGAGGAGTTTGATTAATAATCATATGCATCTTGAAGACTGGCCAAAGCTCTAAATATGACAATCTTTAGTTTCCTGCATTTGTTTGTTTGTGTGTGTAGGAATTATGTAGTTCAAACTCGTGCTAATACAGAAAATGAGCAATGTTATCCCATTGGAAAAAAAAATGCAGTAATACTCACAACACAAAGTAAACTTATATATTATCCGTTTAAGAAAACGGTGGAGAAATGCTTTTATGGTTTATGAGGTAAATATGTGAAGGAGATTATCTCAAATATGTGTTGGGGGAGTCCATTCGTTCTTTGAAACATGCACATAGATTCATCACACCCAATTATACTAATGTAACAACAATGAGCAATATTGTATTGGATAGGATTGGTTATAAATCGATGATATATGCGCTATCAACGATATTTCAAGTAAGAAAAAATTAAATGTAGAAAGATTTCAGGAAATCTAATTCTTTTTATGAATTTTATAAGTTTAACTTGTAAATTACACAACTTAATTTATAAATATACAAATATAACTTGTAAATATAATTTTTTTATTTTTTCTATATTTAATTTTTACCTGAATTTATGGGTAATTTTCCGTTGTAATATTGCCAAGCTATAATCTTGTCTGCCTCTGTTTTTCGTACCCAAAAAAACAGAGGTAATAAAATGATGTTGTGACATCCTTCTTTAACGAACATGTTTATATGATCCATTCTCACTTTTTTTTTTCCTTGTTTTCATTCAATAAAAAATATTTCTCAACATACAAAACAGTGCCTCACTACCGGAAAAATATCACTTAACAATAAAAAAATACCATTTAGAAAAATCTGTCTATAAATGGCTATTTTCCGTCTATAAAACGTGACTTATTAAATGAAAATTTTCTTATAGAAAATAGTCACTTAACGATAAATTTTTTCATCGCTAAATGATATTTTTTTGGTAGTGGCATAAAGGTATCAACAAGCAGTGGAAAAAACTCAATGTATTAATGTAAAATATAAAATCCATCCTTGAAAGTCATTTTACATTCCACAATCTATGTATAATGTAAAATCTATATTTAGATTAACTTTTTAAAAGCGATTTTACACAATATAAAGTAAATGTGTGAAATGAGTTTTATCTTGATTTACATGAAAGTATTTTTAAAATTGATACTTTAGACACATTACTCATGTTTGTTATCGTGTTTTCTACAATCAGTTTCTAGGCTCAAAATAATTTCAAAATTAAAGCAACAATTCTGAATGCTACCAAAAAAAAAAAAAGAGCAACATACAAAAACAAAATTCAAGCATATGATAATAATTATGATGGTTGATTATGTTTTTACCGGACGAATCTAAACCCTCTAAAGTAAGGGACTTCACCTAAAGTAAAAAAATAATTAAAAAGAAACATAATGATAGGATTCTTATATGTGAAGAAGCATGATTCATTGCTATGGTTACATGAGAAATCGTTGGTCCTAACATAAGATTTAAATAATTAATTCAAATGAGATAAGTTAGTTATGAAATATGTGAATTTGTTTTATTAAAATATCTTATTTAATTATTTACATATAAATTATCCTCACTATTGATATCCTTTTCAATATGTGTGATTAATAGGAATATATAGTTTCAAGGGAAAATTATAAAGTTGAGAGATAAAATTGATTGTAATTTTATATTTCATACACGAGGAAGTAGAAAAACAAAAAAGACTGCATAAGCCTCACACATATATGCCTTCACTGCTCTATGTTATCATTTATACAAGTCCTTTTCTTTCTTAGCATGATTCAAAGTATATGTAAGTCCAAATTAATAATATGTAGAGTATTTAATATTTTATCTCGTACAATTAAACTTTATAAGTAATCAATTCATTATAATTAATGTGGTATTGATATTTGATAGGGATTTATTTAAAAAATTTTACAATTTTTCATATAGGGAAAATTAGATTTAATTCTTTAAGTTTTGACTTATTTATATCTCCGAGAAACTTGAAGGATTAAAAGATAATTTTTCATTATATATATAATTACGCACTCCTCTTGCATGTAACGTATAACTTAATTGAAGAGCTAATATTGATCATAAATGTATTATCTATTTTTAATTTTTATCAATATCTCAAATTACTTTAGTGATGCCCCTCAATAATAAAAAAAAAATAAAAGTGAGAGGGGGGAATTAAATGAGATGATTATGATATTTTAGAAAAAATATGTCATATTAATTACATTAACTAACATCTTCAATATAATCAAATTATATAAATAAATCATATATTTAGGCTCGGATGGATCAATTTTCTTTTTACAACAATTTTTTGTAGTTAACTCATAGTTGTACATGTTATGAACCGAAAGAGTAGGGTGGCGTGTGCATTTGAGGATTCATTCACAAACTTTGGATTTAGAATTGGGTATGGCTTCAATTATGCAAATTGTATATTGGAAAAGAATTAAAGAAATAGTGCCCATTTGGGAACACAGAAGAGAGATACTTTTATGAAAATCGAGGTAAATATGTGAATGAGATTATCTTATTTTTTGGAAAAACACTGTAAAATGTGCGTTTGGCTTTTTTTAACTCTTTGTCAAACAAACCCATATAGAAGTAGCGTTGGGTTGTGTGTGTGTGACTTCACCTACTTCCAAAATAAGATCTTCCATTATTACATGACCTCTCCAATTTGCATAAATCGTATGGTTTGTGATGATCTCAACCATTATTTCTCTTATATTTGTTTAAACCTACAATAGAGGACAACAAAAAAAATGTAAAATGTCTTTTCAATATTCTAATCATAATTATCATTTTACATTAGTGGGATTAGAGTCAGAGGATTGAAAAAGTATTTTATAAAATTTAGGAACCAAACTGAAATTTTGTATTCCTTTTGATCCCATTTATAAATATTTTCTTTCTTAGACTTGATCTTATGCAACAATTTTACTTTATTTAAAAATGTAATAAACTTTTTTTTTGTATTTTTGTCTCCAATTAATTTCACGTCTTTCTTATCTTTTTTTTTCATCATTCTCTCTTATTTTTTTCTCACTCATCATCTTCATGAATAAATGTATATTTAAAAAATATATCTTACACATTCATTACTTTCAAAGTTAGTTCATTTTACGTGATTTGGGTAGTTATTGTTATAAAAATTATCAGACCGATCCTTTTTATACACAACAACTACACAAATCAAGCAAAATGAACTATTAATTAAGATTTGTAAAAGCAATAAATATATGAGAGATGTAATTTCTTTCAAGTATACCCTTATTTATAAATATGATGAGTACAGATAAGGATGAAGGGGAAAAGAGATGATAGAGAGCATGAATGTGAAAAATAGATAAGATAGGCCCATAATTAATTAGGGTAAACATGAAAAAATATTTAATTTTTAGACAAAATCAAATTGTCACTTATATCTATGGCCACTTCGATGAGAAAGAATGTTACTTCTAAATGAGATTGGAGGAAGTATAAAGTTAGAGGAGTACTAAAAGTGTTCTTTTGTTATAATTGTGCGATTAGCCAGACAATTGTTAGAATTAACTTTTTTGTTAGGTATTTACAACTAACGAAACTAACATCTTCAATCCAATCAAATTATATAAATAAGTTCTTTAATTAGGTTTGGAGGGAGCAAGTTTCTTTTCCCTATACATAATGAACCAAACAGCTTCTTTATCACATAATCACTTTCACATAAAGCTCGATGGAACTTATCTTATAAACTAACCTCGTAGAAAATAAATTAAGTTGAAAAAATAACTTCCATTATTTAACAAACATGCCCAAAAGAGTAGTGTGGCATGTGCTTTTGAGGACCCATTTACAAACGTTAGATTTGGAATTGGGTATGTATGCCTTTAATTATGCAAACTGTACATTGGGAAAGAAATAATAGAAGTAGCGTTATGTGTTTGTGTGACTTCACCTACTCTCAAAAGAGGATCTTCCATTATTATATGACCTCTCCACTTATTACTAGAAAAATATCATTTAACGACAGAAAATCTGTCGTTAAATAGTCATTTTTCGTCATTAAAACAAAAATCGCTAATATTTTTCATCGCTAAATGGAAATTTTCTGATAAAAATAGCCATTTAGCAATGTATTTTTCTATCGCTAAATGATATTTTTTTGGTAATGTTTGCGTAAATTATATGGTTTTTGATGATCTCAACCATCTATCGTCTTATATTTGTTAAAATTTTGAGGCCAACAATAGAGCACAACTACAATATATAAAGTGTCTTTTCGGTATTCTAACCATAATTATCATTTCAGACAAGTGGTATTAAAGTTAGATGATTGAGAACGCATTGTATAAAATTTAGGAATTAAATTGAAACTTTGTATTCCCTTCAATCCTATTTATAAATAATATTCTTTTTCACAGTCTTGATCTTATATATAAGTAACAATTTTAGTTTGTTCAAAAATTTAATGCACTTTTTTGCATTTTTATCTTTAATTAATTTTATGTTTTTCTCATTCCCCCCACTCATTCTCTCTATCATAAATATGGGTATGTTAAAAAATTAGATCTATTACACATTCTTTGCTTTTAACGCAGTTCGTTTTACGTGATGTGGGTAGTTGTTGCTTATAAAAATAATTGGACTGATCCTTTTTATACGTTAAGACCGGTTAAAAGCAATAAATATATTAGAGATACAATTTTTTAAATATATACTTTATTTATGAAGATGGTTGACAAAGAATAGGTGAGAAAAGACATGAGAGAAATGATGAATGGGAAAAATAGATGAGATATACCGATAATTAATTCTGGGTAAAAATGAAAAAACATATTTAATTTTTAAATAAGTCAAATTACTACTTATATTTATGATCAACCGAGAGAAAAAAGATTTAATATATAAATATATTGAAGAGAATATAAAGTTAGAGAAGTAAAAGTGTAGTTTTATTACAATTGTGCGCTCGGCCAAACAATGGTTAGAATTGTCTTTTTATGTTAGGTATTTATAATTACCTAACGACAGTCATGAGGTTAGGCCACATGGCCTATTATTAATGAGATAGGTTGCTTTGGTGGTCTGAGTGTAACTTGATTGTCCTCAAAGTCTCATGTGGGTAAGCATCATAAGTCGATACCTGGGTTTGATATGAGGTACGAGGTGGGGAGAGTTTCTTTGGTGGGGTCCCCAAAGTGGTTTAACAGAATCCGAATTTAAAATAATCGGTTGTTCCGATATCTGATGATAAGGTTCAGAAAAAGTATTGGATATCGGATGGTAAAAAAATTCTTAAATGGGTAATAAACTCCTCCATTAATTTATATTCTTTAATTACTTCATTTGTAATAATTGGCCATGATGTTAATGAGAAAGTTCTTCAACTCTCTAGGATAAAATTGGAAAAACATGCAATTTTGATTATTAATTTGCACCCACCAGAGTGTTTGTTACATATTTTATGTATTATATTATCTTTTACTATCATGAATATTTTTCATCCTTGGTTTACGGATTAAGAAAACAAAACAGAGAAAAACTTATACTATCTCAAACGTGCATATATATATATATATATATACACGTGTGTGTGTGTCTATATATATAGACACACACTAATAGAATATGAAATCATGTAATCGTATCGTAAATAAGAGATCTAATTATAAACCTGATAAGCAATCGCTTAGCACAATTTCCTTATATTCATTAGATTATGTTCTCCAAGTATATGCAGCCGTGTATCAAAGTTTTAAAATATTATCAGTTTACTATAATAATCTGACATAAAAATATAAGACACATGATCACGTATAATTAGAAGACTCGACATAGAATTTAACGTAAGTACACCATTGATTAGAAAGCGAATCCAAGACACAGAAACACTTTGAAACAAGATATCTATTTATTTAGCAGATTGATAATAAATAATGCTATAGCAGACAAGCGAAAGGCATCGCTATTTCTCTTGGTCAATGGCGAAACGACGCCCTCCTTTTCCTTGAAACCATCTTCACAAGTGGTGGAGGCATCAAGAACAGAACTGACTTTAACGTTACAATCTTCATAGAGCTTGGCCTTGTAATCTTTAATGGCGTCTCTGAGGGTAGGGATGGAATCTGAATAAACCTCAAGGCAATCATCTAAGCATTCTTCCACAAATGGATCCTTCTTCTTCTTCTTCTCCTTCTCCTTCTCCTTCTTCAAGAGGTTCTTGATATGAACCCTAGTTTCTGTAACGTTGTGCTTGAGAAGATTGAGAGAGATGAAGCCAAGATCACGAAGGTTTTTAACACAGCTGCTATGAGGATCTGCTTGGAGAGAAGTTCTGCAGAATCTGAAGCTTATGTTTGGATCAGTTCTTGACAGATTCTTGCAGGTTTCTGCTATGAGATCGACATGGTTGTGATTATTTGCAGAGATGAAGTTGGAAGAATACAGAGAGAGGTTTAATATAAGAGAGAAGGCATACAAAGAAAAGAAGACCATTTTGTTTGGTTTCTTTCTATTTTCTTAGGAAGTCATATATATATATATATATATATATATATTAAAGGAATAATACACATTAATTCAATGGAAAATATCTGGATTGTTCTTTCTTAGGACAATAGTGTTGGGGAAAAATTGTGGCTTAAGCATATGATCTCTAGCTAGATCACATTCACATTATGATTAGTTTAGGCTTATATTGAATGAGAAATTAATATTCAGATATTGTACCCTTCAAAGAGGCAAACACATCTATTTAAGAGTTCCATTTTAATCTGATTTAAGTATGGTTTGATTATTTAAGTTGTAGTGATTTAGATTAAATTAAATTAAATTATATTATATTGAGATATATTTTCGAGCTCAAATTTTATACAGAGTTTTAAATAAATAAAATGATTTATGGTGCATATGCTTTCTTATACATTATTTTATATTATAAATACACAAAATGATTTAGAAAGGCGTAATTAAATAATTAATGCCTTGCCTTTTAGATGACATATAACTTTTTTTGTTGGTAAAGGAAAAAAGGTTGGTGCCTTTGCAAACATTCAAGGAAATATGTATTCCAATGCAAATAATAAGCCACCTTCACATTGTGATGTGTTGATACTTTCTTTGCCTTTTGCTCATAATTAATTAACAATTTCTTTGGAATTTAATCCGTAAATACTCTTTTACAATTAATTAATCCAAGAATCATAATTGATGGAATTTATGGCTCGTTTGGTACGATGGAAATGATTTTGATGGAAATGGAAATGGATATGGGAATAGATATAAATATGAAAATGGATATGTAATTTAAAAGTTTGTTTGATATACTTGGAAATGGATTTTAATTTTTATGTAAAAGGACCAAAATACCCTTTTATTTATTACCACCATCTCCCCTCTTGCAAATCTCCACCTCCCTACTCATCACCTCCGACCACTCTGCTCATCTCTTCTCCTCCATCTCCGACCTCCGACCACTCTGCTCCCTCCATTCTCCGACCTCCGTCAGAGAGCACAACAGCGCCGTTATTTGGCGGTTTATCATCGTTAGAGTCCACTCTGCTTATCATTATTGGGCGGTTTAAAGGCACACAACAGCGTCATCTCTTGAGCACTGATCAGTGTTTTGCCAAGATGATGAACTCCATGAGAGCCACTGCATCGAGTGGAAAAGGAAAAGGAAAGCAAGGAGGAGCTCTCTCATCCACCTGCAATGCTGCCGCTGAGATATTCCGCATTGCAATTATCATGAAAAGTCTCGTTCTCATCGGGGTCAAAGTGCCAGGCAAGTTCGAGCAAGGCATGGAGGTCCGACGAGCTTCTCCGGTGTGTATTGCCATCAGAGGTGTGGTGTGGGACTCGCCGGAGGTGGGCTGTGAATCTCGTCGGAAGTGGAGGGAAGATCGTTGAAGACGGTGAAGAAACCGCTCGACGGTGGGGTGGGTGGGAGTGAAGACGCAAGGTGTGAGGAGTGCTGGGAGAAAAAAAGCGAAGGGTAAAATGATGAATTCCATGGAATTTCCACAGTTCCATGGGTTGTGATGTGGAAGCCATTTCCATGCTTTTCAGTGGATATGGAAATGGAATTTTGACAAATTCAATGCTACCAAACACATTGGTATGATGGAATTGGCTTTTATTTCTATTTCCATTTCCATGTGGCCAATTCCATCATACCAAATAGGGCATTAAGTTATGATACACCCCTCATTTTAAAAGAATTTTATGATTTATAGCACTATCAAAAAAATATCATTTAGCGATGGAAAAATCCATCATTAAATGGTTATTTTCCATCAGAAAATTTCTATTTAGCGACGGAAAATATTAGCGATCCTCGTTTTAACGACAGAAAATAGCCATTTTCTGTCACTAAATGTTATTTTTCTAGTAGTGTAGTGCAAGTCACTTGGTTAGTAATTAATATTTATTTGACAATTATGCGATTAATTAAGGTTTGATTAAATACAACTCATTATATTTTTATTTCTCATTAAAAACCTCATTCAATATATGTAATTTTTTTTTCACCTTTTTCAGTTGAAAGCATAGTTAATTGGTGAAGACTCTTCTTGAGCCTCCTTGATGTGATTGAAAGTGAATTATATTTTAGACGGTGAAGAGTGCATATTTGGAAAAACTAATTAATAGTCTTGTAGTTTTACCTCATTTTAATAAGGTCCTATAGTTTGACTTTTCTTTTTATTGAATCCTTATAGTTCCTTAATTTTGGCATCAAATAAAAGAGGTTGATTTTGATTTGGAAATAAAATAATAGAATAAGCTTTATTTATTATCGACAAAAAAATTATTATGCTCATATACGTTTCTTAACAACTATACATGAGGTTTGTTTGGAACAACGTTTCTAAAAACCAAACGCACGTTCAACAGCGTTTTTCCACAAAACAAGATAATCTCATTTATATATTTATCTTGGCTTACGTAAATTAGTTTCCAAAACTAATTTATTGATTTTTTATTGTTTAGATTCTTTTGGCAAAATTAACCTAGATGTATGCTGAGTGGGAGTCACGTCATTAGTTACTAATATTGTTTCTCTTACAAATTAACAATTTTAAGGATATGAGCAAATATTTATAATTAAGTAAACTATAGCGACCAATAAAAAGAAAAGAAACTACAATGACCTAATGAAAAATAAGACAAAATATAAGCAACGTTATATTAATTTTTTTCTATATATTTTACTTTTGTATGCATAATTTTTATATAAATATAATATACTTGTTTAAGTTTTTAAAACCATTTTATCAATTTTACTAATTTTTGAATGACTAATTTTTTCCAAAACATAATTGCAATTTGCAGTAATAACTTTCTACAAACAAGTTTGGTGCAGAGTGTATATTATATTCTTCCTTCAAGCTTTCTTTGCTTGGAGATGTGGTTTCAACTTAAAATTAAAGGCAAAACAAAAAAGTAATCGAAGGAAGGGGGAAAACATTAGAATAACCTGATAACCTCCCATCTTGAATTTTAAATTTATGCAGAGAAGTGATAGGATTCAACTTTAGGCGCACCAAAGTGCTCAATGAAGCATTATAAACCTATTTGAGAACACGGTAGAGAAATGTTTTTACCATTTATAAGGTAAATGTGTAAAGAAGACTATCTTATTATACGGAAAAATACTATTAAACGTAAATTTGACTTTTCCAAATGTGATTCTAAGGGTTATTGCCTGCTTAGCGTAGCTGCAGATTATTTACAATATTTAGACAATCTTTTACCAAGTGCCTAGAACCCAAAAGTTACTTTTGGTCAAATTATTTTCAAATGGAAAAAATTGAGTCTAATGGAAAAAATTATTTTCAAATGTTTTTCATTTTTTCTTCCTATTTCTTGTCTCTAATGGTCAATGGGAAACCAAAATGAACAATGCAAAATGTGACGAGACAAGAGGAATATAAACAGATTGAGATTGAGTTTATCGAGAAGGGTTAGCCACTTAAAATATTGTAAATAAATATTCGAATCTTCACTATGTTCTATGAGCCCTGCGAAATTGAAGCACCTTTGACCCTTAAATGATATTTTATTAGCACTAATTTACTTAGGTCCAAAAAAGTGGTCCTCATACCATATTGACATGCATCCATCCAAATGATTTGATTGCATCATTTCAGCCAAGCTACAGGGTAAATATAAGGAGCAGGAAACAGAATTACTACCAACGCATTAAAACCACCCAAATGTGTTGGATATAAGATTATATTTCTCATAGAGATTCGATACTTTCTACCTTGTTCATGAATCCTAGGTTCTGATGAATTTCATAGTTCAAACATGAGCCTCACATAGCTATTTGACAGCTACGATGAAAACTACGCCAGTATTCAGTAGAATAAACTTAAGAAAATTACAATTAGGTTCAAACAAGGCAAATATTATCGAACAAATCACAAGAATTTGTTAATAAGTTGCTTTCACTTGTCATTCACAGATACTTGGGATTTGTCAATTATATATATATATATTTTCTCCCAGTAAACTTTAGTACTGCAGTACCGCAATTCATCAAATCTTAGCTGGAGTAGAATTATCATGGGCTTTTTTTGGGTCCCAAAGCCTCTATTGCCACCCAAGATGGCAAGATATAGGTTCCCCCACACTGTCGAATATGATGAATCAAAACTTGGAAGTTGGAACCCATTCAATTGTGTGTGAGAAAAACAAAGCTAGAAACAGCACAAGGCAAGTTTGACCGTTAAGAACACAGCAAAAAATATAATAAATGCAAGAAAATTGTGGAGATCTTAGACCAATCAGTTTATCAAATATTGTAAATAAAATCTTATCAAAGATT
>JANTPZ010093078.1:0-12033 GCA_025593235.1 Vachellia pachyceras | reverse complement strand
TTATGAACCCACCGAACCGAAATATATTTCGTTACAAAACTGAGACTCGCCAGTCTATGCACTCGCTTTCGCCGTTTATGTTTGATGATGATGTGGTGCCGGGTGTCAATCCCTGTCCTGTTAAGGCTCCTCGGAAGGTTTCCCGGTCGCCTTATAAAGTAAATTTTCTGTTCTCTTTGTTTCAATCTACGACTTATGTTAAATGGATTGTTGGAGCTTATGGAGATTATAATGTTGAACTAGGTTCTGGATGCTCCTGCGCTGCAAGACGATTTTTATCTGAACCTTGTGGATTGGTCTTCACACAATGTATTGGCCGTGGGGTTGGGTAACTGTGTTTATTTGTGGAATGCATGTAGCAGCAAGGTGAGTCCTCTTTCCCATTTAAGCATTGTCTACATTTCTAAATGAAAATTGCGACCAATCTTCATACTTTTCTATTTGGATATGATTAGAGGGCAATGCATATGCTCAATCTCAGTGCATAAACTTTCTATGCTTGTTTGCAAATATGGCTATGAGCTGGCTGTTGTTTAGTGATTTAGTCATGCAAAGTTGCAAACTGAAAAAATTTTATATGGTTCAACTCCATTTTGATTTGCTGAATGCAGGTGACTAAACTGTGTGACTTGGGGATTGATGATAGCGTTTGTTCAGTTGGCTGGGCTCATCATGGTACACATCTCGCGGTTGGAACCAGCAATGGTAAAGTCCAGGTAGGAGTTTATGCGCCAATTATATTAGGTATCTTATCATGCCCTGTTCATAGCATTTCTGGACTCATTTGGTTTTATTTCTTTCTTTATCTTATATTAATCCTTACAAGGTTTAAAATGTGTTATGTAAGTTGACTGGGGTAATAGGCAGAAGGCAATCCAAAGTAAATTATGTAATTGATAAGGCAATAAATTCATCTTTCCTTATATCATAATGTCAATTCATCTATTTTGGGAAATATGAGGTATAGCAATTTGTGCATTATTTGTACAACCTGACTTCCCTTTCTTGGTACCTCTAGTCTTGACAAATATGGTAAACAGAGCCTTCTCAATTCTCATGCAGTGGGTTTAATCAACTTTGGTTCCTGATTTTATGTCTGACATTCAATTGTCTTCTATCTAGCCTTTTAAAATGTCAGTTTGTTAAATTGTTTTGTATGCTTATATCATATTTAGATGTATACTTGATATTGCTCAATTGGTCTGTCAAGGATGGCAGCGAGTTCATCACAGACAGTTGTGAAAATGTGCTATTTTTACCTGTATTTTTTTTTTCTAGTATTGTTGTTCATCTGATCACCAAAATTGCAAACTTCACTATATGATTCTGTGTTTCCATGAACCTTGATGCCTTAAGAATGTCTCTCAGAAACACTTTTTTTTTAGTCCATACCTCATAACCATTCCACATGTAGATATGGGATGCTTCTCGATGCAAGAAGATAAGAATTATGGAGGGTCATCGTTTACGCGTTGGCGCCTTGGCCTGGAGTTCTTCTCTTTTGTCTTCTGGTGGCCGAGATAAGAATATTTATCAACGAGATACACGTGCACAAGAAGATTATGTTAGTAAATTATCAGGGCACAAGTCTGAGGTTAGAATTTTTTTTTTTTTTTTTTTAAATTTGTTTCAGCTTCATCTGATCAATTGACTTTTGAACTTAGTCTCCTTTTCATTTGTTCTGCGGCAAAATGCTTGATTACTTGTGGTTCATGCAAGTTTGCTTCAGGAACAAGAGCAATGCATGCTAAACCAATTTTTGGCATGGATTGCCAATAATGACCACCATTACTTATGGTTAATTATTTTCTTTTAAAACAAACGTGTTGCACATTACCAATATTTAACCTGAAGTTAATTCTTTTTTCCTCAAAGGTTTGTGGACTGAAGTGGTCTTACGATAATCGTGAGTTAGCGTCAGGAGGAAATGACAACAAAGTATGTGATTGCTAGGCTCTTCTCCAAAATTACCCAACTATCTGTTATTTTACTAGTTCACCAGCATTAATTTATTTCATATATATGCAGTTGTTTGTCTGGAATGCACACTCAACCCATCCCGTCCTCAAGTACTGTGAGCATACAGCAGCTGTTAAAGCTATTGCATGGTCTCCCCATCGTCATGGACTTCTTGCATCGGGTGGGGGAACTGCTGATCGATGTATTCGTTTCTGGAATACGACAACAAACTCACATTTAAGCTGTATGGACACTGGAAGTCAGGTTATCTGTTTGTCCTTTGTCTTTATAAGTCACATTCATGCCTTTTATATTTGTTCTTGTTGAATACTTGTTTGGGGGAATGTATTAGGATTATACAAGTTTATTTTGTTGGAGGGTTATCTTTGGTAACTCATTCAAAGCTGAAGGAGCAACAGACTGCTAAAATGTAATGTACGAAACTCCAATGAAACTAATTGAATGTTTAGTCCTACTAGAGAGGGGTAAAAGAAGATGTACAAGAAAGAAAAGGCAAAAAGGGTATTGTTTACCCGGATGCTCTAATCCTTGAACCTAATGTTTGACAGGTTTGCAACCTTGTTTGGTCCAAAAATGTCAATGAACTGGTAAGCACGCATGGCTACTCCCAGAACCAGATAATAGTTTGGAGATACCCCTCCATGTCAAAGGTGCCAATTATATCTTGTGTGATTCAGCATTCATCTATTTTATATTTCTTCTCTTCACCAAAACATGTTTATACAACCTGTCCTTTGGTACAGCTGGCGACTCTAACAGGCCACACATATAGAGTTCTTTATCTTGCCATCTCTCCTGATGGGCAGGTACTCCGTCACTCTGACATCTTCCAGTTTGACTTAGTAGTTTATGATTGAGTCCATGGGGATTGCCTGATATTGACATTATATTTTTTCTGGTTGGCATCACTTTTACCATTTCAGACAATTGTCACTGGAGCTGGAGATGAAACCCTTAGGTTTTGGAATGTATTTCCGTCTCCGAAATCTCAGGTACATTATTTACTTAGAGAGAGAGAGAAATAACTTTTGCTATCCATGTGACTTGCTCCTTTTATACATCTCTTGAACTTGGATATGAAGATGAGTCATTAATATCATCTTGCTACTGTACTGTAATCTCTGCAACATCATGTTCTTTTGTTTTTGTTTTTTTTAATTTGGCTCATTGAGCTGGATTTCTGATTGCCCAGCATTCTCAAATTTGGTGGCTGAAGGTTTATTTTTCCTAATCAATACACCTTGACATATAATGACTGATATAACATAAGCAAAAACGAATGATCTTCTGGTGCATCCCCTCGAAGATCTGTTAGATCTCCTTTGCTGCTACCTTTTCTTGTATCTTCTTTTCTCTTATTCATGCTTTATTACAGCAAAAGATCCATATCAATTTACATGGGACCCTCGGCTATTTATGCAGAACACTGACAGTGAAATTGGTGCATCGTCCCTCGGAAGAACTATTATTAGGTAGCTCTCCTGTGGCATATATAGTAAGGAGAGATCTGCCTGGCCAATTTGAAAGTCTGACAGGGATCTAGAAGTTGCAACGTAGGCGCAAATTATAGTTCCAGCCTCATAAGTTCCATACCAAAGGGGAAATAAGTAAAAATAAATCTGTCTTAGATTTGCAGATGCGTTGAGGGGGTCAACTATGTTGCTCCTATAGTTTTTTAATTCTTTTAAGCAATGCTTCCTTGCATCGTATATTTAAAATATAGTTCAATAGAGAAAGAGACCTTAGCGCATCTGTGACTTTCAATAAGCTTTGTATATAACTATTGCTTTTTTTGGGTTCATATATCCTAAAATAATTATCTTCTTCCTTTAATGCTGATATTACTTTTGCTATATTCGCATCTTGGGGTTTATAAGGTAGAATCGGATATCAACTAACGAGATGGCTGCGCTTGCAGGGCAAAACCGATGAGTACCTCTCTAATTTTTAATAGGATAAAGTGTACATTTAATTCTTTAAATTTACATCAAATTTCAATTTAATCTCTTAATTTAAAAGTGCACTTTTAGTCATTTAATGTTAGCAATGTTAATTTTACTTAATGGAAAATGCTAATTCAATTCCCATTCTGTAATTTAATGATGTTAAAATATATTAAATATTGATAATTTAATTTACTTACTTTTATATTTTAAAATTTAACTATGTTTTATTAGTATTTAATAATAGAATCACATTTAAATTTGCTGACTAACCAATGAGTGAAACTAAAGGCATTAAGAATAAACGATGAATAATGTATTTTTAAATTTAAAGAATCAAACTAAAATTTAACGTAAACTTTAAAGATAAAAAATATATTTTAGCCTTTTTAATATGAATTATTTAAACAATTGAGTATATAAGCAAGTTAGATAAATTACCTTTGTAATGTTATAATCTGATCTTACTAAAATACCCATGTATAATAGTAAATTATATGTGAGCTTATAAACTAGGTAATAGTTTAAAAAATAATAAAATAATAAATATGAGAGGTGAAATGAATTGAGGTATTGTATATAATCGACAGAAGGAGCAAATTGCAAGAAGATTGAAGGATAAGGAGCAAGGTCTAAATTAAAGGATTCCTGTGCATGACCGTGGTTGGCTTGCTCTGAAATCTTTCATGGACCTATGATAGGCCGAACAGTCTTTTCCTTAGAATTCCATTTTTTGATTTATGACGCTGTGATAGATTAATCATTTCTACTAAACCCAATATGTTAGGCCAAAGTATCTGTTCTTCTATAATCAGACATCGAGGGACACGCTGGAATAGGCTGTTCTGATATATCTAATCACATGAACTATCAGATCGAATGGGTCTGATCTGGTTTTCATGGTGAAAATCATTGTCAAGGGCGATCGCCTAATGTCATGTGCCTAATTAGGTCCTTCTGCTCCCTTTCCTAACATTATTGTCCTCGCACATTCCTGTAGTCTGTCCTTTACCCCCCCCCCCCCAAAAAGTTTTTGCCGTAAGAGAACCCACATCAATCAACACACAAAAACCAACCTCACGGAAAGAGAACCTGGCAAATAGTCCGCTTTCATTCTCATGACTTTTCCAGCTCTCTGATTTTATCAGATATTCTTGCAGATTAGCGAGGAACACTTACAGATCATGTGACACGTTTAATCCTCCTCTTTTTGTTTACTCATGAAAGAAAACTTTGATTATTCCATTAATTATGTGGCGGTTACATGTTCCCAGTCACTTTCCGCCGCCAAAACCAGTAACATCTTGACACTCCAGATTTCGGTGCTCATCACCCCAAAACCAGTGCCCGGGTTTATTGCCATTTTAGTAGCTCCGAGCAGATGTGTTGAATATTTATTGTTATTATTCAAATAATGAGAAACGATACATTAGCTTCCAATAACAGTAGAATTCTATGGAATGCCTCATAAAAACCGAGGCTGAGGAAATGACAAGGACCAAGAAAGCATATCTGCATTCAAGAATATACTAATTTCTTCGTTCAAGTTTCAGAGTAACGTAGTAATGGACGCATCATTTTAGGTTGCCAGAAGAATTGAGTGAGTCGTATGACGGGTATTTGGTCCCATCTTGACACGCGTCGTTGAGAGGTGTGGTCTCCTGAAACCGTGGGATTGTTCTCGCCGGCGGAGGAAAGCAACAGTCGCAATCTTCTTGGCAAGGCCGTGGCAGGTCCAGGTAATTACTTGGAGAAGCTTCTTGCCCGTCCCCTTCTTCGTGGGCCCCGCCAGTGTGTTTAGGTGCTGACGCATCCTTCAGCGGGCCCCAGCACTCCGCCTTGTTGAATTCTGGGGTGTTTGAGTGAAAGAAAACCCAAACCAGAGATTCCTGCAATTCTGGATAGTTGATGAACAAATTGCCATCCCCATGAACAAAGGCCTTCAATACCTGCAAATATCAAACACAGGCAAATATCATCCCCATTCAAATGAATTGATCAGTAAAGTTAGTAGCAAATGATGTATTGTAGGGAAAACTCACCAAAGGAAGCTCTTTGGAGAAGATGAAGTATCTTAGCCTGGCGAATAGGTCTAATAGAAAATGGCCTCCACTGATATGGCAGTGAACGTGAAGGTACATGTTTCCTCTAACCTTCACCCACTGTGCCACAACTTCGTCCCTCTGTAACTTTTGGTACCATCCCTGCAACTGAGAGTTGTTTATGGTCTGGGAGATGGCGAGGGTGAGTTTAGCAGTTAAATCACTGTGGGTAAGGGTATAAGTCCTTGGAAACGTCGCTGGGTGCTTATCCTGGTCTACTCCTAAGTACAAGACCTTCAACTTGGAAGATTCAAACATGGAAGGCCCGAACAACCTAGCCACCTGATTCAAACCAAACAAAAACAGAATCAAAACAAAAGTTCATATTTTTATCCAAAACCCATATCCCCAAGCAAAAACACAACACAGAGACGCACATACAGGAACAAAGGGTTGGTTGTTCCTCCGGAGGGGCAATAATCTTGTGTGAGGAAGAACAGGGATATGATGGTGCTTAGAGTAAGAAGGCTTGAGCTCAGAAGGAAGAACGGGAGCAGTAGAGAGAGTAGCCATGTCAGCTAGAGAAGATTATTAGTGAGAGGCTTTGCAAATTATGATGAAGCGATATATAATAAAGATGGTTGAAATCAAGGTGAGACTTGAAAGCTTGGTGGCGTTGCTTGAGGATTAGGTTATGGGAATGGAATCAAATCAAATCATGAACGAACGAAGATGTTAGTAATAATGTAGGAGCAATGTTGTGTGGTATGCAGAAGCGTGCAGTGTGAGGCAAAGTGCCATAGAAATGGGACCGCCATTTTATACGAGCAAGGGAAGAGGAGGGAAGACATGTAATATTGCGAGAGGAAAGGTCTTTCCCTATTGCCGTTGCTTAAAGTCATTGGGGTGCTGACACTTATTCCTCTTCGACACGATTCTCTTCGCAGAGTCCTCCACGTGTCCTCAACCCCAGCCTTTTCACTTTTTTTTTTCAATTTAGCTTAAATCTGTTTAAATAGAATTTCCATTAATACACAGCTTTTCGTGTACGGATTAATGCTGAGGTGCCGGAACCTAATTTCCATTAATAGCAAGCCAGGTAACGCATCTTCGTGAGGTGATGGCTCCTAATTTCTATTAGTATTAGCATAAACCTGATTTCTCATTATTTTCTCGTACATGAAAATTTCTTTTTGTTTTTGCCAGACGTACATGAACCTCTTCTTAACTATTCTTTCCATTCTAGAATTTCCTGATTAATTCCTAACACGGTCACACCCTATCCATTGTGTGTGTCTGGAAATCCGTTAGGAGAAAAGAATTTATAAAATCCAAGAAGAATTTACAGATTTTAATATATTTTTACGAATTTCGAGATATTTTTTACGGATTTTAAGATAATTTTTATTTTGACTTGCATGCACCGTTGGAGAAAGATTCCCAAACATGCACATTATTTAATTAGTATGCTATCTGTGTATAAATAATCTATAGAAGATTACACTATTTATAAATTATGATTAGTAAGTAGTAACATTCATCCCATTCTTCATGCAACGTAAAGGATTTACCTTGGTTAATTATTATTTATCACTTTTAATGCACCCTGATCAATTTTTCCCTTGAAACTTGGCCCATTTTCTATGAGATACAAGAAATAATCTTATCCAAGATACAATCAAACACTAAATGTAGAAGGCACGTGGCATCTCCATTAAGGCCCCTCTCTATTTAGATCTAACGGTTTCTATTTATCTTTCACTTAAATCAAACCGTCTAAAAGAAATTTGGTTTGTGTGTTTGTTGAAATAGCCAGTAAATAATTTTATAAAACAAGTTAATAACTATGAACTAATCTTTTTTTTTGGTGAATTATGAACTAATCTAATCAGTGACGGAGCCATGACCTTCTATCAAAAGGGGCAATATTTTTGTTATCAGGTAAATGACAACAAACTTACTAGTATAAATATTTTGAGTGGGTGTATAATAAAAATCCAATAATTATTTACATAAATACCAAAAGTTGAGTGAGGGCATTTACCCACCCTTAACAATACTTGCCTGAGCAATTAGATTTGCAGCGACAGTATTATAATAAGTTTTTGATCCAAAGTAAAACGCATTTTTTGGATAACCATGGACCCGTGGTAGCTATCTAATTGCAATAGAGAGATCTTCATGACGGTGACCCTGTAGGCTGTAATTGTCAACTAGCAGTACCATTATTTTCAACGTCACGGTAAGAATGAGAAAAACACAAGAATTTTATTCCATGTGCTTCTCTCAGATTTTGCTCTATCCCCAGAGACATAACAGGAAAAAAAAACAGCCGCTATGATCTTGACAGATAGAGGATCAGGGATTTGGGATAGAGATGAGGATGCTCAAGCTATATATATCCAACAAATTAAAACTAATTTTCTGTCTGCAAAAAAAAAAAACAAGCCAAATTTTCTGTTATATACATACATAACTCTTACAGATGAAGCAGATGAAGTAGCTAGCCGTACAAGATAAAATGTGTTTTTTTACGGGAGATTTATTGTAAGGTCCCTGCGCTAACGAATTATTTATTGTAAGGTTTCAAGGATTGTCAATGGAAACTGCTTCACTTGTCAATGGTGCTCCTCGACTTGTCATTGACAGCACATTGAGATCTTACCATAAATAATTCGTTAGCGCGGGACCTTATAATAAATCTCCTTTTTTTATGTATAAAAAAAGAACCAATGAAGGAAATGATGGAGTCGGCCATTGTTTATTCGAAGTTATGAATAGTCATTATCTCCACAAGAGGACGTCAAAGAAAATATTGATTCACTCGGTGCCACGGTATATAAAACCAAAAAAAAAATGAAAAAAGACCTGATGAATGTCAACACTCCCTTGTATTTAATATTTACACGTTTCTTAATATTAGTATTAATAATTTTCACCGAAAAAATTCTGAAAGGATATTTTATAAAGAACACTATATAGTATATACCTTTTGCGCTATATATATATATTGTTATCAATTGCGGATACAAATAAAACACAAATACCAAACTAATGTCTTCCTTTTACTGGAAAACAAAACATGTATTGTATATAATAGTTCAGACTTGGTTAGAATTCAGGATAGCCAAGCGGATCACATGGAGCAAAGGTTTGTTATGACATTAGAAAAATATGTTCACGTAAATTAAGAAAAAATTATCTCACTTCAACCACTATCCAATGTCTCCCAACTGTCGTTGGAAACCGACTCCACAAACTCCGCGTTTTGCAATTGAATGAATGACGTGTATAATTTTCAAGTTCTACACAATCTTTTGCACTTTATGGATTTTATATAAAATAAGAAACATATTAATATCTCATGTCATGATGATGAACCCTGCAATTTTTCTAAAGATTTTTCAAAACTAATAATAAAATTTGAGCCTTCAAAGCGGCAAATCCCTACAAGTTGGAGATGAAAGTCATAAAAATTTAGACCCATGTGACCATGTCCAAACCACCCCAATATTTTTCTTTTCGCCGAGTTCGAGTATCTTTTTAATAGAAACAAGTGTGTACCAGGCAAGCACATTTCTTATTTTAACTTTAATGATTGAAACGTTTTTGATATCAAAGCATCCGGAAGTTTTTTACCGTGAAAACATTTGCAAAATATTACAAAGCATCTGGAAGTTTTTTGGTATCAAAAGTATTTGAGAAGTTTTATTTCGTATCAAATTTACTCCGGCTTAATGGATCCCTAGCAAAAGGGAAAGAGTGCCTTCACCTGCAACACTCAAATCCAACCGAGAATGCAATTGATCCTGTAGCACGATTATGACTTAGGTCTGGCTCTTTTACGATTCATTAAGTCGGGGCAGATTTGATAAGAAATAAAAATTTTCGAACGATTTGGACATCAAAAAACTTTCTGATGTCTAGAGATATTTCACAAATATTTTTTTTTTAAAAAATGACCCTTAACCCAAAAAGAAAAAAGAATTGCTTTTAACCTTTATATAACATTTCTGCAGTTGTACACTTCTACATGGAGATGGAGTCATGTAGAAGAATAACCAGAAGGTCCAGAACCTTGAACAAAGCTTCGGAGTATTCTAGACTGACTCAACACTTGAACGCTGGGTGCCTCGTTACTACAAGTCCTGTGATTCCTTTTTTTTTTTTTTTGCTTTTGCCAATGTATTTGGGCCTAGGGCCGCGTTAGTCATCGAATCATCATTTCTCGCACTATCCCAAAAATAAAAAAAAAAATT
Organism: Vachellia pachyceras; assembly: GCA_025593235.1. Taxonomy (NCBI): domain Eukaryota; kingdom Viridiplantae; phylum Streptophyta; class Magnoliopsida; order Fabales; family Fabaceae; genus Vachellia; species Vachellia pachyceras. The sequence goes on along the minus strand of JANTPZ010093078.1, from coordinate 1,809 downwards.
ACTGCTGGCTCTATAGTGAACAGAAGTCATATGATTTCACATGGGGAGGCACAACAGCAAAAACTGACATAGATATGAAAATTCCCGCAGGTTATTGGGGTGAGTTTTTACTTTTTCAGAGCAGCGTTATTAAATTTAAACACAGCATTAACGTAAATTGATATTATATGTAAATATATTTCTTTGACGTGTGCTTCAAGGCATTCGTCTCTCTGGTGGTCCTATAACCAACTCAGTCTCCACGTCATCCGTTCCTTCATTCAGATGCTCAACATCCTGCTCTTCAGCCGAATTCCTCCACTGTACTTCATCGCCACACAGTGACAACTGACAACCAAATGTTGAGAAAACATTCCAAACAGTATTAATCTGATGAAACATGGAGCATTTGAGCCAGGTTTCGATTCGTTATCAGCCTTGTCATTATATTCAATATATATATCTAGCTAGAAGAGAAGCAGTATTGATTCCCATTTGGATTTTACAGTCAGAGATGCTTCTGCCCAGAAAGTTAACAAGAATCTATGAGAAGGGAGAAAGAACTTCACCTGCTCCCGTAAGTCCTTATTTATTTCCAATAAGCGCTTTTCCTGAAGAATGCTCAAACACCCATAGTATAATTTCTAATTACTTAATGAGTAATCTCAAAAATATCTATACAAGGAGAAAATAATAGCGGCATTACCTCTTCTCTTAGCTCCCCGATCTGTTCCTTGAATAGTTGATTCTGAGGCACCATTGTCAAGTGTACGTTTCAGCCTTAGTTTTAAAGTTTAATTCACTACAACCGTTAAGTCTCTTTGGCTGTTCTAAGTTTTAGAAGCTATATATATGTATGTATCAGTTGAAAAACTTAATTATGAAAACAATGAAGGCTAACAGTTGTAATTGCATCTAAAAGCTGACCAGAGAAAATTGCAAGATGAGAAAGTGTACCTTTCTTGCCCTAATTTTGGTTAAACTTTGTTCGAGCTGTTTCTCTATCTGACGTAACTCGTCAATGGAACACGCATCCAAACCATCTCCCAGAAGCTTCCTGCAATCAGCACAAGCATATATCGTCAGTTCGTGTGAATATTGATCCCTTGTGCGTATATATAGTTACCAATATGAGACCAGCTACAAGATGGTAAACTAACCTTATAAGAACTTCAAGATGCTCAATCTTCTTAGTCATGTTAATGGTGCCTTCCTTGAAATGCAAGCATGCAAAAAAAAAAAATTAGACGCACCGATCTGTCTCTCACCAACATGCCATCAAATTATGCGTTAAAACCAATCAAACGTGGTGCAGTGCTGTCTCTTTCATGCCAACAAATTCCCAAAAACCAAATCTAAAAAAGCAACTTCATGCTGGACATTGAAGAAGCTAAAAAAGAGATCTCATTCCTTCCTCAGTAAATGCTCTATATGGTTTCGAATGGTATAAGCATATCAAATGAACTTATAGCGGCACTATTTCCAGCCAAATTCAAACGAGTAAAACACTACTAGGTCACGTTTTATAAGGTTGATTTGAACACTACAGAAGTCGAAAATGCATACTGAGTATTCTAATTAAAAGAAATATATGATGAGTTAGAGTCATAAATATATGACCTAAAAGACAAAACCATGCGATGAGTTGGAGTCATAAATATATGACCTAATAATTAAAGTCATACATACTGAGTATTCTAATCAAAAGAAATCTTATTCATAGCTTGATGGCCGCAACATAAAATTCAAGACAGCGATCTTGGCATCCATCCCAAGACATCTTTCCATTTTACACCTCATTTATCATCTATTCTCAAGGAGATCATTTTC
>JANTPZ010093077.1:0-15606 GCA_025593235.1 Vachellia pachyceras | reverse complement strand
AAAAAATCAATTAACCCTCAGAATGTAAGAATATCATATTATCAAAAAGTTATGTAATTACCATGTTTTTATTAAACATATGATATAAAAGCTACGTGTAGCTTTTTACTCCCGAACAGTCAATTTGTGGATTTAAAAAATTATTTAATGATTTATTTGTTTGTAATAAATCCATGTTAGTTTCTATGGGATACTTTTTAAATCAATTGCTGTGTAAATGAAAAATTAAAAATTCTAGAGGAAATGAATGGATTGAGATTTTTAATTTACAACTAAAATAAACCCTTTTTTAAATATTTAGTATTTGAGGCGGTATTTTCAATGTATATCTTTTAAATTATTCATTTACATGGTTGTTTTAAATTATATGACGAAAATATAATTAGAGCCTCCATTGCGCAAATTGCCAAAAGTGCTTATAAGCACTTATAATCACGTTCAACAATTTTTTTTAAAATGAGACAATCTCCTCCATATATTTGTCTCGACTTGTGTAAAAGCACTTATAAGTACTTCTCCACCGTGTTACCAAATAGATGCAGTATAATATACACATCCTAATCCAACACACCAGATGTGATGGGGTCCAAGAGAGGACAGCAAGCTAAGGGTAGTCAAATAGAATCCAACATGTACTGATTTTTGTTGGCCTGAGACGCCAACGTGTAATTAGAATAATCGAAAGTAATTAAAGGCAAAGCCTATGATGTTGTTAATGAAAGTGAAGAAAATCAATGGAAAGAGTTGAAAAAACAAGTTGCATCTTACTATTATATTATATTGCATAGTTGAACTGATTTCAATCATTTTGTGTGAGGAAGGAATTCTTTTCCTTTTCTTACCACAATCACAAAGGAAGATAGTAGCACTAGGAATACGTGCCTGCCCGCATCTTAATATTATATTATATTGCATAGTTGAATTGATCTCAATCTTTTTATGCAAGGAAGGAATTCCCTTTTCTTTACTTACCAAAATCAGAAAGGAATAGAGTAGTGCTAGGAATACTGATCAACCCAAAGGTTGGGTGGCCTAAGAGAGCCTCTAAAGGTCCGCTATTTTAGCAGCTCTAGCCAGCTTCGGCTAGTTAGTCTGTCAATCCGTCAAACAATTATTTAAAAAAATTGCAATCCTTTTTTACCTAATTTTTTCTGCCCGGAAAACCGCATAGTTACATAACTCTCTTTCCGCAAATAAATTTTTAATAATAACATGTTTTCAAATTTTTCAAAAAATATAAGTATTAATATTTTGTTATAATTTTAAATATAGTATTATAGAAAGTTTGATATGAAAATATAAAAAATTTTATACTAATTTTTAATGTATCAGATACTGTTTATTCTAAAAAAATAAAATAAAAAATAAAAAAATATATTATTTTAAAAATAAAATTAAAAATGGATTATACGAGACCCGTAGATGGGCCCACCCCATTTTAACAGCTGTGGAGTAGAGGATGCGGGTGAAAAGATGTATTTGGTTTTGGTATATACAAGTGAGAACGAGTGATAACCATAATCCGCCGCGTTAGCAAATCCAAAAGGGCGCCACATGATCGCAGACTAGGCCTCCTAGGGGTCACACCATATGCTAAACATTAAATTAATGCTCTGATTCATACAAGTTGATCTTCAACAGATGATAACAACTATCCATTTTCCTCTTAAAATTCGTCTCAAGCAGCAGAAATTTTCTTGTTTTAAAATTTCCTTATCATGCAGTGGCGGAGGCAGAACCTCAGAGTAATCGGACAATTTTTTTATTTTTAAACAAATGACAACAAATTTGTTAATGTAGATAATTTGAGTGGGTGTAAATCTTAAAAATCAGTGGTATATAATAAAAATCTAATAGTCATTTACGTATAAATAAAAAAATTGCCCACACTCATTGTAATGTGGCTCCACCACTGATCACATGCTCCATGACCTTGGTCTCATTCTGTAGTATTACTTATTAAACCTAGGGTGTAATTTGTGAAATAATTAGTTCCAAATAGTGTATTCGGCTTCCGTTAAAATATTCTTTTCATGACCTTAATGGCTCGTTTGGTACGCTGAAATTGATTTTGGTAGAAATACAAATGGAAATAGAGATGGAAATGAAGATGGAAATGGATATAAATATAGAAAAAATAAGGGGTCAAAAAATCAATTCCATGGAATTGAATACAATTCAACGGGTTACATCATGGAATTCATTTCCACCCATTCTAAATTTCATTTCCATTTCCAATTCCACCATACCAAACAAAGGAAATGAATTCCAATTCCATTTTCACCTCCCAATTCCATCATACCAAACATGACTTAATATAATAGTATTGAATATGTACTACTTTAAAAATATGTAAGTATTTTTCTCTGCTGTAATTATGATCATGACACATAGATGCTGCGAATCAAATGGAAGGGGACTATTTGGAGTGAGTTTCTAGATTTTAAGAGGTGAATGAAGGAAGAGAGAGGATGGAGCACGGCTGTGGCTTTTGAGGTGCAGAGGGAAGAAGGGATTACATCAACTGACTAGTCTTTACTCAAATTTCAAACCGACCCTTGCCGCAACCATTTCTATGCCCAACCCCACCCCCTCCTTTCTCTCTGTTCCTCTACCCACCTCCTCTTGTCTTCCACTTAATTGCATCCTAATCCTTATTTTGATTCCCCAAATAGCAATAGTAATAACAATAAAAATAATAATAATTCATGTTTAAATATAAAAATCTTAAATCGCGATTTACAAAGCAAAAGTTGCTTCTCATTGGTTATGTTTGAATTAGCCTATTTTAAATAATGCTGCACTGCATAAAAAAAGCATGCAACCGAAATATAATAAACTATTCCTTCTTAATACGATGCCGTTTTGGCCTTTGGTAAAATATGTGGGCCACGGTTTCATTTTTTAAATGGGAAAATATGGTTAGGAATAAAAGAATAGTGTTTGCCACTGCCATTAATTCATATTGGAGCCAGGACTTACGTGGCCCTGTGCCACCTCAGGCATTGGGGCCCACACTTGTCCATCCTCTTCGCCTCCTATTCTGACACAATTGCCACGTGCCTTTTCTTTTCTCATAGCCAAGGGAAATATCAAATATCCAATGTTGGCCCACATTGATTCTTTTGATTTCTTTTTAAATAGGCTAATCTCCCTTTCATTTTATTGCTCCCTTCCCGTCCTTACCATACAAATCCTCCACGTGTTTTTCTCGGAGGATAAGTTTTTAAAAATATTTATCTATGTGAATTATTAGAGTTTTTATAGGTTTTACATCCGTTTATAAATTAAAAAAATTAATTCTTATAGAAATAATAAATATAAATATTTTAAAGTAATTATTTATTTTTTTAATCCCCTATAAAATTATTTGATTCTTATATTAAAAAAGTGATATGGTCCAAAGGCTATATTAACCTTACATTATGGTCCTTATCAGATTCTTATTCTCGGAGCTCCATTTGATGACGTGCTGGAATAATTTTTAATAAATTTAAAAAAGGAGTGGAAATAAGAAAAAGAAATTGAGCGTTCAAATGTGTCTGATACGTAGGAAATGTTTAGTACCGTAATGCGGGCTGGCAACCTTTCAGCCCGCCACCTAGAATCCCCGTTGACATATCAGCCCGTCTAACCCGTTTTTTATTTTTTAAAAAAATATAGGTTTTATGTATTTTTTTAACTTTTTTTATCTTAATATTTTTTACAAAGAAAAAAGTAATATTAAATTCTATTTTTAGGGAATTATTGAACACATATTCATATAATTTGAAAGAGAATATCATAAATATACAATCTTATAAAAAAAATTGGGTAAAAAAGAAAAATAATTTATTTTTTATTTTTAATAAAAAAATAAAAAGTTGACGGGCTATTGGTTGGGAAATTCCAACCTACCACCTGACGGGCTGGTGGGGGGCTGGCCCGCCCAACCCGCCAACCCACGCGGTCCCAGTACTAGAATGTTCTCTAATCCTGGCCAATTAAGTAAAATATTTGCTGGTCTTAACATTATGCGATCAACATTCATATATTTATTTCGGCTTACGTAAAAACACTTCTCTATCGCGTTCCCAAACGGACACACTATATAATGGCAACGCATATTATATTTGAACATTGTGGAATTTAATCAGCAAGAGTCCTTTAAACATGTTTCTTTTTTCAATTTACGTGCGCTCATCAAACTCAAAATCTTATATTACCTCCGGTCTTTAATATATGAGTGAGTTAACTTTTATTGAGAGATTAAAAAAGTTAAGAGTGTTCATTTATGTATATAATTAGTTCATATATTAATTTATAAGTATGATAAATTAATTAAGAGAATAACGATAAATATAAATATTTTTACTGTTAAGACCCTTAATTGAAGTAAACCCTCTTATTGTCATTATTGTTTATTACTTATGGTTATTTGCAACCTAATTAAGAGAGCAATATGGATGCAAAACCAAACTTTAGACATGTATATTATTATCATTAATCTGCGTAAGCAAACTGAAAAGCAGAAGCTGGTTGACTCTGGTGCTTCCCTTTACCCTAGAAGCACTCAGTGAGCCCTCAACAATGTCCTTTCTTTAAACATTCATGAAAGTGGATTATTCATTTTTAAAGTTCAGAGAATTATCTGCATGTAGTCTGAACTTTAGTAAAAATCAAATAATCATTATGCTCACCAAGCTGTTCTAACATTCGCAATTTAATTTGTTAGTCTGTATTGTCAAAAATTACATTATTCTAAAAAGGTAATTATGTTGCAAATAATATGCAACATAATACTTCCCTTATCCTAAATGTATGACATAATTACATAATTTGATTAGGTTAAAAATGTTAATTAATTTAGTTGTTTTGGTGTACTCCTTTTTAAAACACCCTAATCATCAATATATGTAATTTGAAAAAAAAACTTGATAAAAATAAAAAAATGGATATTATATTTATACCCAAAATCAACTCCCTAATTATCAAAGCCTTGCAGCCTAATAGTAAAGAGATCAGGACATGCATGGTGCAGGAGGAATGAGCTTGTTTGGAACAGCCTTAAAAAAATACATTAAATTAGAATAAGATAAAACCCTCTCACATACTTACCTCGTGAACCGTAAATCACGTTAAAAAAATAGGTTCAACTCTAATTATTTAAATATGAACATTGTAGTGGGAGCAGCTCCACACAAAAGGACGGTGGAATTTCAAGCTCAACGGGGCCCCCTCTAAAGCGTGAACACGAAGAAAATAATGAAACAATGATGAACATTGACATGGCGGACAAGCTTCCCTTCCACCACACGTTCCCTACACCTATTAGTGTGTGATTGAGAATCCGTTAAGAGAAGTAAATTTATGGATTTGGAGAAGAATTTATCGAATCTAAAAAGATTTTAGATATTTTAAGATGGTTTTTATATATTTTAAGATTGTTTTATCCTAATTTATGTGTATGTTAAAAAAATTGTTTCAAATCATAGGCATACACACACACGCACCCACTTATTCGCACGCTCTCCAGTAATCACACTTCCCTTTAAGCTAAAGCGTCGTGTCCTTCATAAAGTTTCGTTTAATTCTTACCATTTATTGCTACTATCATTATTACTTTCCAAAAGTCGGCATAAAGTTTCGCTCAATTCTTACCGTTTATTACTACTATTAATCTATTATTATTATTACTACTTTGCAAAAGTCGGCACTCAATTTTATGTGTATATTATGGTCTTAAAGAGTCGCCATTTCCTTTACTTTTTATAAACAATTACTCCAAGTACGTGAAAAGAATTGTTGGTTAAGTTACTATATTGAATAAAAGTTAGAGATATAATTTTTTTTCAAATATACCTATATATTATAAAGATTACGAGTATGAGAAAGAGATAAGAGGGGTATATGATTAATTAAGTTAAAAATGAAAGAGTGCATTTAATTTTTAGACAAAACTGAATTATTGCTTATATTCAGGATCTGCAAAAATAGTTGCTTTAAAACAGGAAGGAAGGAGTAGTAGTTAACCAATGAATTTTATATTATGTATAGAATTTTATGCCCTTGTTAGCTATATTGTAGTCTGGTTAAAAGGAAGGAAGGAGGATATAGATGCATTTTCACTCAAACCTACAAAGAACAAAACCAATTCTACTTTGCCTTCTCTCTCATAACTTATTAGCTTAGCTTGGTGGCATTGTATCTTGAACTCATATTTTATAAAAAGTAAGTTTGTGAGATAAATTTTATCTCCATTTAAATTAATGTGATTATCAATGCCATCCCAAACATACCCTTTCTAGTAAGTAAAAAGGTAATGACTAAGTAGTTGGAAAACTTTTTTTTAACTTTTACACTTGTATTGAAATTTGAACGGAATAAATACATTTAGATCTTAGCTAAATGAATAATATGTGATAAATTTCAAGAACTTATCAATTTTTTCATGAACTTGCCACTGACAAGTAGAAAATGCTCATTAAACTTTTTAGACATTATATCTCTTTGATTAAAACATATTTTCGATTCACTCAACTTTTAAATGAAGAAAGAAAAATGATCTTATTTTAGGTCATGAGCATAGGCATTCTTGTTAGACATGAAATATAGACATCTCTTCCAACGAAAATTTGAACATTGATTCACCCATATTATAAGGAAGCTCCTTCCATTAGATTTGGTTCGCCCATGTTACAAGAAATCTCATTCCGTTAGATTTAACCACTTGGTGTTGCCTCTTATTTGTATGTTTTCTGCTATGGAGATTGTACTTTCTATTGGCCCAATACAAATCTTTTTTTCTAAGGGCCCAATACAAATTCAACCCACACTAAAGTAGCATAATCTTGGACTGAACCAATCGCTAAAATGGGCCTGCCCTCTCTAAATACACCCACATGTTTTTGTTAAGAAACAAGAGATGCATTAGCTTGTGAATATAAAGGTTGGCTCATAGCAGAAGTCTGCTTGTAATCCAATAAAGCCTAAACAAGATGGTTTCAAGATACAAAAAAGCGACATAAAAATCCCAATCCCAGCCACCTAAATGCCCATCTACTTTATATTTTTTTTTTAAGAATAATACAGTAAATTTAAACACAGACCAACACATCAACACCATACTTTTACCAAAACAAACATATCTACACAATACTCGACTCTAGGACAATCGGCCGTTAAATTAAGCCCATCTACTTGAATCCCATCTGCTCATACCATGCATACTTTCTCTCTCTCTCTCTCTCTCTATATATATATATGTATATATATCAGTGTGTAAATATGTATAATGAAGAACTCAACAAGCCTAGTCCGCTAGGAGCTCTCCTCTCATTCTCACCCACCAATTAATTGGTGTAGGTAAATAAAAATCATTATTGGCCACTCCTGTCTGCCACACCATTTCCCTCTATTTTATATCAGCGAAATGGGAATTGGGATCCTCCAAAACTAAATTATCTATACATAAAGGCATGCGATTTATCAGGATTCGAATAGCCTATCCTCTCCATTTGTGTCTGCCATTCCTCATATATATATATATATATATATATATATAATCACTCATCTCACAAGGTGGCGGTGGCCGGCCACACGTCTCTCCCAAAACAAAAGATAACATTAATTCTTTGCCTCTCTCAAAGCCGCCACCACCAACATTATTATCGAAGAGGGAAGATTGTTATACACTATGGTGTAATGAATTTGCAGAATGTGTATGGCTGGAGGCTACTGAGCCCTTTTCCTTAATTTTTCGGCCAATAATGAATTCATGAATTTATATATGTCTCCTTTAAAATACACTTACATCCAATATTACCCACATACACGCACATAAAATATTGTTAAGTACTTCCATTGCTTAGTACCGATATGAGGTGGTGGGTTTCGATTCTTAAATTCATGGATATTTCCATATGTGACATCAAACCTCCTCTCAATCATTAATATTCAATCTTTTCCTCTTGTTCCTTTGTAGGGCTCATATTATAATAACACACTCCGCATCGTTAACTCAGAAATCAATTAAACCACTTTCGATTTTGCTACGCGCTTGCACTATAACTGAGACAACCATGTTTAATATATAGCAACGTCATAGGTCCAAAGTCATTTCTTATTACAATTCCATGGATGGAGAACCTGTAAAATCATCAGCTGGATCAAGGGAGAAAAATTGCTCAACGACAAAACATCGCCTCGTTAATATAACCCCATTCGGGATTTGTGTGTGTATACATAAATACATACATATATACACACGCTCTCTGTGCGTATGTACATCCCTTATATATATATATATATATCAGCGAGGACAATATCAGGTGGCAGAAGTGAATTGTGCTCGGATTATATTTTGAGCTTTTTAGACATATGCAAAACTACGTAGGGTGAGTTTTGAATGAGAAGGAAAAACATCCAATTCATTATCGAAGGGAAAAAAAAACGTTATTTGATCAAACTTGCCTGCGTATGTACATACAAAAGTCCACACCTAATCTCAAGATTTTATCTGCCTGAGACTTGGCTCAAGTATTTTACAAAATTAAAGATCATCAGAAAAGAAAGGTACGTATAGGGGCATTATTGAAGGTAGATATATATATATATATATATTCTGATGCATGAAAGTCTCTTTAGCAGGTAGCAACTTAGCAAACAACAACCAACTAAGAAGGTAATCAAAGTAACAAGGCGAGTGGCAAAGAATGTTGAAATCCCAATCACAAACCAGCCATCACTGTTCTATTGGTACTGGGCCTAAGTCTTCGGCTTTGAAAGAGATGTGTTAAGTGTTAAAAGGTCAAGAACTGTAACTATTTTCTGACTCATCATGCACGCAGTTTAACTACTACTATTCATCTCTATTTGTTCCTTGCAATCCACAAAAAGGCCATTTTACCAAACCTTCTCTTCATTTGCTACTTAATTTCCCCTCTCTCTCTCTCTATATATATATATATATATATTTCTTCAGAGCCGACCTGATGACCAAAGTCCTTATGCATGCAAAGAATTAATAGTAGTGGAGACCCTGAGACTTTTTTTAGCAACTTTTTTCTTTCTATCCCTAGAATATTAAAGATAAACTTTTCTTCGTCTTCGTCCCTGTGCGTGAATTGATCAGAAAAGGGGATCTATCAGAACGTGTGGACTGAGGTTATGCCTTAGAAATTAACAAAACCGAACCAATTTTCTGTACGATATATTCGTTGATGTTTGATCTCTTGGATCCTTTTAATTTCTTTCACAGCCGAAAGAAGTCAAGGTCAACTCGTACCATATACTTCATGCAATGTTCCCATTCACACCACAATAATAATACTGTCTTGCGACTCTCATTTAGTTTTGCTTTCCCACACCTATCTCCCTCCTAACAAACAAATGGTTTCATTCACCTAAAATATTTAGCTGTGCCTATAAGTTAAGACCACCAAAGCTTTGTTAATTTCCTTTCTTTCTTGTTTGTTTCCCCTCTTGTTTCTGCCCCAATATAGGAAGGTGCCTATTGCAAAGTCTTTGTGTGTGTCTCATTAATCATATGCATGGTTTCATCATCACTTTCAAACATGACTTAACACAAATAGGTCCATGTTTTGTATCATAAATTCAAGTGAACCACGTTAATGTATATGATTTATAAACAGTACAAGTTATATAAATTTCTTTGCATCTCCGCCATGAGTACTTCTTCGTAAAAATACCAATCTCTCAATGATATCACCAATGTTATGATCACAAGTTTAAACAGAAAGCCTAATTTTTTTGTTGAGCAAATGTGTAATCTTTCTCCTGGAGAAATTCTGTTTGCGAAACTGTCGAAAACTAAACGTGGATACCCCTCTCAATAGAAGTTTGAACGTTGATTTTCCATATCACGAGAGATCGACCCCTTTGATTAGGCCTAATCCAGTTAACATAGAGAGCCTAATTTTAAAAGGACTAGTTTATTCAATTTATAAATCACACAGGATTCCCCATGTTAAATTCATACGGAATAGATGGATTCAGTTTGAAGCGATCCTAAAAGGGATGGGAAAAAATATTTTTAAAATGAGAAATTTCATGGCCTTCAATTTTTGGCTGGAGGAAGTGGAATGGTTAATTTGTTAGTAGGCACGTGCGAGGAAGAGAATGGAGAAATGCAAAACGACAAATGGAAAGTAGGGAAAACGACATGATGGCCAGTGAGAATGCGAGGAACATTAATTGGTAGTGGGTGCCAATACAAACAGCTTCAATGAACTTCACACGAACAAGGACCATATTTTTTTTTTATTTCATTTCTTTGAATATTTGTTTGCAGTATTACGAAACGATATGACGTTGATTATATATATGTGATTAATAGGGAAAAGCAATGGCAACAAATATAGATTTTGACAATAATTTTTTATAAGAAATTTTTTGTTATCATTCATTATTTGTGCCAATAAAAAACCCTTCTAGGGGGATAGGAGTAGGTGAGCATTTGACTTGGAAGTTTGTGGTGGGCCCCAGGCATCTCTGGGCTTTGTACGTAATGCTCTTCTAGAAGCCCATCCTTTGATCTCTCTTCTCTCTTCATCTCTCTCTTCCATGTATCCAAACAACCTAATATAAATTAATAAAAATATTTCTTCCCTTTTTGGAGCCACTGCATTAAATTGAAATTATTCTTAATAAAATCAAATTGAATCAATATAACCGATGGTTGGCGAGTAAGTTTTTTTTTACTAATCACATGTATCATCTTGTTGAAAGCAATTATGTTATAAACCTATGATACACTAATTTGTTGGTGATGAGTTAGTTGAACATCACAAATTCATTAGACGCGGATGATTTAATTTATTTTGAGTTAATACAATATTTGATTGTTTGAGTATATTTTTATTTTGGTTTTCGAATTCCAATTCACAGGCTCTGATCATTTATTTGGGAAACTGTTGGGAGAACGATATTGTGTGTGTTAGGGAATTCGTTGGGAGAAAGGAATTTACAGATTTCAAAATGATTTTACAGATTTCAAGATGATTTTTATGGATTTCAAAATATTTTACGAATTTCGAGATGCCCTTTGTCTCAACTTGTGTGCACCGTTAGTAAAAAGTTTTCTCAAACATGCACTTTAATTTATAAATTCTAAGGTAAGTATGTGAGAGGAGTTTTATCTCAACTTGTAAGTTTTATCCCGATTTGTATGTAACGTGATTGTAAATCACTCCCCAAACACTTACTATAAAGTCATCAAAAGCCTACCGTATGAAATCTGAGGGATTAAGACTTGTACGTATTAACCTTTATTTATTTTTTTTCATATTTGTTGTTTGGTATGACGAACAACTCGAAGGTGAACCTCTGTTCACAACGTCGGCAAAAAATAACAATGATGGAGTTTGAATTCTTGATCGGGACCAAAAAGAATTCTTGATAGAGTATGAAAAGGAACATATGATTGAAGAGTGGAATAATTTTGGAATATGGTGAAAGGATTTAATTTGTGACTTTTATATATATAATGGACTTCGCTTTTCTTAGACCCCCCACTTCTCTCTGTCAAACATTAGATCATGCGACATTGTCCCTTGTTCTTTTGTTTAATCAACAAAGCAATCATGCCAACACATCCAATTTTCCAGGGCTTTACTTAATGATTTAAAATCTGAAATATGTTAGTCACTACCTCAAATTCATTCTTAATACATAATTATATTTACTCTCTCCTTTAAGAGGATTCTCCGGTCTTTTATCTAAAAAGTCGTTAATGTTTATTAGCAGTGACAGACTCAAAATCTTGTTTCAGGGAGTGTAAACTATTTTTTCATAAGTCAGACTTATTATTGATATATTTTAAGAAGAATTTGAGTAAAAATTCAGTAAGTTCAAAATTAGTAAATAAGTATATGTATAAAATAAATCATATATTATTAATGTATATCTAATTATTTAAAAGTTAGGGGTGCGGCTGAATCCGCTAGACTACATTTAGGTCCGTCCTTTCTTATTTGTTCATTATCTGCTGCCTGTAAAAATACTTAAATGCAACTCTTCATTCTATTCTCTTTCATCAAAACCTCATCACTAGAGGTCAAACTAGAACGTTTATTAATTTGAAGCATGTTAAGTAAGTTAATTGTCATTAAAGCTCCTTGTAGTAGGAACCATATATAGAGTGTAAGAATTAGAAAACTAGTTTATAATTGTTACTCAGATCAACTGCGTATAACAAATGCTAGTTGATTCCCATAAAACACCATTTAATCATGTGAATTAAGACTATCATTTGATTAAAAAAAATCTTTGCTGTAATTCATGGAGATATTTTAAAAAGTTCTAAATTTTAAAAAAGGTATATTAAAATATATATTTATGATCAAAATAAACTTTTTTATCCGGCTTCTAATTTTCTATGGTATGCGAGAAGTTCACTATGAAAGCTGGCGGGGTAGAAATGGAAATGTATAATCATTTTGAGGTTCACATCGCTCTTGTTTTCCCTTCTCCTTCTTCTTCTTTGGGTTTCGTTTTCGTCCTTTTACTATGTTTTCCGCTTCCACTAGCGATTGACTTTCTATGTCCATCATCATGAAAAAAATACGGAGAGTCATGTGTGTGTGGCATTTGACCATATCATATTTGCCTATTCCATTTTCTGAATAAACAAATTAATCAAAGTTGGCAAATTCTCCATTTCAATAACATAATCTCAATCAATGAATAACCAGCAGCCGCATTGATTTATTTTTCTTAGGCTAAGTATTTAACATCCAAGGGGCTACTAATGAAATATTATGAAGCCTAATAATTAATTAGAAGTGGCTTTTTTAGTATGTTCTTTTTTCTATTCGTATATGTGTATCTATACAAGGATAAAATTCTGGGTACAATGTTCTGAGATTGATGAAACAACCATTGGAGGCTGAAATAATATATATAATCTAGACAATCAGTTAAAATGTTAAAGAAAGACTGTTGAAACATGCTTTGAAATGAAGTGATTTTAAATAGTGGGAGTATATAATATATTATGTATGAAAAGGTCAAATTTTGTAAACCTGAAAGGGGGAATTTGGATGCAACGGCAAATAAAACGTAATAATTAAACCTGTGCTGCTTGATGATGTGGGAGTTTAATGGTTCAAAAGATGAAAATCTAAACAATGTTAATTGATGGTAATATTTAATTGCCACTGAATTTCATATGTTCTTACCAGTTTAGGAGGAAGGATAAAAAAATAAAAATAAAGAGTAGAAATCAAAGGTGGTGGGTGACATCCTATATATATCCCACAACAACAGCGTCAACGTTGGAGACCAAGTCATGAAAGAGGGGGGAAAATAGAAAGCACGTTGTTCACTTGTATCATGAACACACAATTCCATTAATGGTTATTTCTTGGAATTGAATTCTGCGGTCTCCAGAGAGAAAAAACAAAAAGAAATGTGAATCCAGATTCAGCAAGTTGGTGAAACTTCCCTTCCCTAGTTCCTCCCCAACCAACCATTTTATCTTTACACATATATCGTGCTTGTTTGGGAAGCCATTTTTCCCCACGGGTATGCTTGCCAAGATAAAACCATCTCGAAATCTGTAAAAACCATTTCGAAATCCATAAAAACCATCTCGAAATCCACAAAATACCTCGAGATCTGTAAACTATCCATTCTCCTAACGGAATTTCCCAAACACACACATAGATTGATTAATGAATTCATTTACAATTAAGCAGTCAAGAAAGTTTCCTTTTTTTTTAATTTACTATTTGAGTGGTTTTGTTACAAGCACAAGTCCAAGGGGTCGGCCATTCCAAAAGCTAGTTCGACTTCTCACTTATGAAGGCATTTCACTCGGCCTCTTACCCCATTAGAACCATCAGTAAACAACCCTCTTCTGCACGAAAGCAAGGACATCTTGAGCACTCCCTTAAATTTATAAACAGTACTTTGCTTATTATTAGTGGGACTCAAAACGTGTTTGGATTGAAATCGCTTATAATTATACGCGTAAGGAAGGAATGGTATGAGTGGTTAAATCAATTAGGTGGTGAGGTGGAGAGCGTACTGTGTGTGTACTGGTTATATATTCATGTGGTAGAAAGTATCTGTTTTATGGCGTCAAATAGCTGCAAATGGGTAGACTTTGTAAACATGTTTTGTTGGCTGGGCTTATTTATTATTAATTTGTTTGTTTGTTTTAACGCTACTGTTATTGATATATTAATCAAGCGGTTGGTGAGTGATATTAGTCATCAAACGTGCTTTTTTATTTTTCCTCCTGATCCATCCCTTTTGTGTTTTTTGCTTAATGTGAAGGAAGAACTGATCTGCGTCGTCCTGTATTTGTGTTGTGCCTAACTGTACTCCAAGAAATAGCTAGCTTATGGTACAAGTCAGGTACTTTAGTTGGAGGGCTTTCATATTTTTTAAATTCAAAGTCAATAGGAAACATACATGTATCTGTCTCACTGTCAATCTGGGTGTTGTGTTTTCATCGTATCATATTCTTCCTCGGTTCCTCTAGCTAACCAGATGAACCAAGGGGTTAGTTTTGACCATGCTCTACTCTACCGTGGCTTAAAAAAAAATCATGTCACTTATTTTTTTTCAATCTCCCCCTTAATGAAAATTGTTCATGCATGTTTTGTTATGCCACGTCCTTGTTTTGTATAACTCATGGATATGCAGACGCGTTGGTGATTCGATTTGACATTCGTTGGCTTCATTTAATTTGGCCGCCACTTTTTTTTTATTTTGACTATTATTATTCATATTTGGGAGATTAATTAATTAAGATCCCATGTTGCAGGTTAAAAAAAAAAAGATCAATGGCACATATAAAAAGGGTGCCCTAAACATATATGAGCCTGTTTAGCTCAGCGTTCGTAAAGTTCAAACACATGTTTAATAGTTTTTTTCGTACAACAAAATAATCTCTTTCATATATTTACCTTAACTTGGATAAAAGTACTTATGTATCGCATTTCCAAACAGACCCTATAGGCATATTCCAACTGGAGATAATTCTGTACGAGGTATTGTCCGATATAAAAAGTTGACACTTCTCTTTGTAGAAATTTGGAAATTGGTTCACTGTGTTACGAGGAGCTAACCATTTTCATTACCCTCAACACCAATTAATTCATGGAAGGAATTGAAATATGTATATGTTGCGTGTGTTTGTGTTTGTCGATGGAAGAGAAGCTCTGTGTATTAATTCATCATCTGCTGTGTGAAGAAAGGTGATGCCGCTGTTTAGCTTGCAACTCTGTTTATCCATTCCATTACGTGGCTTCGTCCACAATTTTGGATCTTATTTTGGACTACCATTTTTTCCTTCCTTCACTCTTTCATATATATATATATATATCGTTATATTCGATATCAAGGAACAAAAAAAACTAGGTAGAATTTTCTAACTTAGCAAACGGTGAATATCATTAAGAAAAATTTCAGTCTAAGCCACTATTAATTAATCTAGATAATACTTATTACAAGATCTCGGGTAAAGAATGCAATATCAAAAAATGCAAATAATAAGTAAGTAATATGAATTTGTTATTCTTTGTCTTATAAAACTTGTCGTACTAAATTGACTTGGGGTGAGTTTCTTGTACTTGGTAACATTATTGTCGGTTTTTT